>JAOXOE010000776.1:8720105-8744809 GCA_028565055.1 Phoeniculus purpureus | reverse complement strand
AAGGGACCTCAAAAGATCATCCAGTCCAATCCCCCTGCCACAGCAGCATCACCTAGACCAAGTCGCACAGGAACATGCCCAGGCAGCTTTTAAATGTCTCCAGAGAAGAAGACTCCACAAGCCCCCTGGGCAGCCTGTTCCAGTGCTCTGTCACCCTCACTGTGAAGAAGTTCCTTCTCATATATTTATATGGAACCTCCTAGGTTCAGCTTGCACTCATTGCCACTTGTCCTATCACTAGATGACACTGAGAAGAGCCTGGCTCCATCCTCCTGACATCCATCTCTCACGTATTTATAAACTTTAATGGGGTCATCCCTCAGTCTCCTCTTCTCCAAGCTCAAGAGACCCAGCTCCCTCAGCCTCTCCTCATAAGAGAGATGTTCCGCTTCCTTCATCATCCTCATTGCTCTATGCTGGACTCCCTCCAGCAGCTCCGTGTCCTTCTTGAACTGAGGGGTCCAGAACTGGACACAGTATTCCAGATGTGGTCTCATCAGGGCAGAACAGAGCGGAAGAACCACCTCTCTTAATCTGCTAACCACCCCTCTTCTGATCCACCCCAGGATGCCATTGGCCCTTTTAGCCACAATGGCACATTGCTGGCTCATGGTCTGCTTGCTACTGAATCAATTGAAAAAAAACCCACCTCCCTCTTAGCTTTCCAATGCTTTTAATCTCCTCCCTCCCTCTCTCTCCCCAAGTGATTTACATTTATCTTAGGTTTCTCGTTAGGAAGCAAAACCAACCTGGCTGGAGGAGGAGACTTGTAATTCTTGTTTGTGTAAATTTCTTCTAAACTAAACTCTTTCTTCTTAAGTCTGAAAAAGTAATGAACAAATCAGTCACAAAAGAAGAATTTCACAATGACCTCCCTTCAAAATAAGCATATTTATGGGAAAAAAGTATGGTTTGCATTCCATGCCTAACACCAATAAAGTTTTAACTGATTTGGGATAGAGAGGACTGAAAAATGAGGTGAAGTACCTAATTTCACACTGTGTTTATAAGGTCTGGCTCTGGAATTGCCGTTCTTCTACAGAGGTCAAGTAAAATAGCGATGCTCAAAAGCAAAGGAAATCCCCTCACAGGTCACTTTTTTGTGGAAGCTAAGAAAAATTACAGTCAGAATATTAACAGTTCGTCTCTCAAGACTCGATTTCAAAAGTTACTGACATTTAATTAGCAAGCTGATCTCTGAAGAAATGCTTTCCTTTGTCAAAGCTGGCACTTCTGTTTAAGATAGAAATGAAAAAAATGCTGGATGACTGACTGGAAAAGCTTTATCAATATCTGGCACTGTGATTACCCACATTTAGAGTCTGCTGATGTTTCCCTAGTGCCATATACCACAAACAAAAAAGGGATTGTGAAAAACATAATGTGCAGAATTCAGTGGAGCTTCCTAATAGATCACTTCATCTCATCAGGTACTGTGGAACAACTTGTTTTTATTCTGCATTTATCAATATGAACTTCTTTAGAAAATCATTCAGCTGCAACCCGAGTTTTTCACATCTTCCCTAGAACCCAGCCAGAATTTCCTTCCTTTATTTGTCCTTTCTGACCTTATAGTCAAACATCAATTTCTTCAGTCTTCCATACTGTTGATGCAACGTTTTATGTTTCACTCTTTTCTTACAAAGACAGCAAACATCAGACGTCACTCGACTGGAAATGTACAGTATTGGTAAAAGAAGCAATTACTGAAATTACGACAGTATTATGGAGGCAACATGAACGCCAGAGACTAGGGTCAGTCCATTTGAAAGATACTGCTCACCTTTTTGGTTTGGGTAGTCCCATTGGAGTAAGGTTAGGGTCTGGCTTAGGAACAGTTTTCCTGATTCGGATCTGTGAGACTTTCTTTGGCCTCTTTTCTGGCTCCGTCTTGAAAAACCAAAGGGGGAAAAAAAAAGTTAAAATTAAGGAAATAGTAACCAGTCACCACAAAACCCCGTTATGTTCACTACACATTATCTGTGGAATAAACAGTCCTCTTTGCTTTGTCACCTTGCTTCTGCTTGGATAAAAGAAAGAAGCAGCACTGACTAGCACTAGCAACTTGTTTTCTCTCCTTGTTACTATATAATATTTGTATATAATACAGTTACTATATAATATTCATCAGCAGGGAGCCAAGAAACAAACATCTAAAGCCTAACATGAACTCACTTTTTTCAGTTCTGTGTCATCTTGGGATCTAAGACAGGCTGAAACCGAAGCATCAGCTTCATCAAGCGCATGGACCTGGAGCTCAGATGCTGCAAGACTGGGGGGAGATGGCAATGATTCTGGAAATGAGGAGGACTTTGGTAATGGAAGAGGGAATGACGTTTCCAGACTGTAACAGAGGAAGAAGGGAACATTGTAGATTAACACCCAGTTTATGCCACCATAGCATTCCACACTCTCAGGCCATGCTCCTAAATTGCAATATGGGCACAAACACTAATGCAGTTCACAGAAAGGGCTCAGGTGAACAGTTGTCTCTGGTGCACACATACAGCTAGAAGCTGCTGCAGCCTGCATTGATATGGAAAGAAATAACTCCAGGGTATTTAAACATGTAATTTTAAACCCACTCTTGTCCTTTTCACATAGTTAAATAGTTTATGTCTCTGCTTAGTAACTACTGATAGTGATTAATCCTCCTCTTGCGTCAGCAAATTTGACACAACTATTCATTATACTTTTTGTTTACAGATAAATTTAAAATATAGCTTTTCTATCTGCCATCCCAACACTGAAAAAAGAACAGAAGGAAGTTTCAGCACCTAATGTCCAGTCGTTCAGACAGAAAGAACAGATATCCAAGTAAGGACCCAAACTTCTATGGTTTCACATATTCATTTTCCTAAGAAATGGCACCACATGGTTGAAAGTAACAGAATTATTGTGTGCTATGATCTGCATGGTGTTTGCATTAATCATATAATGATTTAGGTTGGAAGGGATCTTAAAAGTCATCTAGTTCCAACTCTCCCTACGGCAGGTTGCCCAGAACCTCATCCAACCTGGCCTTGAACACTTCCAGAGATGAAGCATCCGCAACATCCCCGGGCAACCTGTTCCCAGTGCCTTAATGTCTGACTATACACTCTGCTTTCTCTGTATCCTCTGTCTTCAGGGCACCCATCTCGTTCAGCAGGGGGTCTACACTGCCTCTAGTTTTAGTTTTACCTGCAGTGTATTTGAAGAAGCCCTTTCTGTTGCCCTTGACCCCTCTTGCAAGGTTTAATTCCAAGGAGGCCTTGGCTTTCCTAGTTGCATCCTTACATCCTCTGACTAGAGCCTTACGCACAGCAGGAAATCTACTGGGATATATGAGGTACTATCCATTTATTTCTAAAAGGGGGACTGTATTTTAATGCCCCGTCATACTGCTCCATTACATGACACAGTCAGTTTTAATCAGAAAACTATTCCTCAAGTGAACTGCCAACAAGCTGAAAGCCAAGATAATACAAGCAACGTCTTTGTGAAAAAGTTTACGATCCCACTACTCAGAGTAAGTATCAAAGCTCAAGAGACTCACCATATCCCATGAGCTGCAGTCTGTAGTGCTTCCATATTCTGTACAGGTAAGTGCGGTACCATGGCATAGCTGCTTCAAAAGAAGAATGGGGGAGAGAAAAAAGAGACAGACAGAAATTAGATCTACACTATGAAAAAGATGACGGAAAAATTATTAGTATAAACCAGACTCTAAGACAAAAAGTGCTAATAGCAGGAATGAGAATGAAAGACTAAAATGCTTCAAGAGCAAGCCACATCTGTCATTTAGTCCCCTAAATTTCACTAACAGCTTGTTAGGAAAAGCCCTAGTTTTGCTTAAAAATGATAGTGATGAGAAAAGGAAATCAAAGTACAGACAGAGAGGGAGACAGTATTAGTCTGACAGTTGTAATTATTTCTATGAAAGTCTGCATTCCTCATTCAAAACCTCCTGTTTTTAAAATTAACCAAAAGTTTACTATATAAAAAAAACACAGAGTAGCAAAGTTAACAAGTGAAAGGAGCGATTTCCAGAAGATTAACTCCCTGTTGTCTCTTAACTCCCACAATCTTACTTTAATATTCTTCACTGATTGGAATAAACAAAGGCCGTTCCATCAGCATTGGCAATTACCATAATTATAAGGCATAAATTCAGCACAGCAGCTCTAAGTCCTTTCATAGTAACCTTTGTTTCTGTCCCCACGCTATTAATAGCAGGGAAAAAACTAAAATCCATTGCAACAGCTTTTATGACATTAAACAGCAAATGTTGTACTCGCTGTTCTCCCAAACTCAGAGCTAAATGTACTTTGCTTTTTTAGAACCGCACAGAAGTTCCTGCCACATGGGAATGCTATGAAATAAACGAAAACCATCCACTTAAGTCCAAATATAAGGAGGCCAGAAATGACTTGTATTTGTCTTATATAACTTGTATTTGTCATTTAATATCAGGACTATAACATTTTGCTTCTCCCCGTGTTCAACTCTCCCAACATTACTGGAACACGCACCAGTACTGCCTCAGAGTCACAGAATCGTAGACTCATTAGGGACTGGAAGGGACCTCAAAAGATCATCTTGTCCAATCCCCCTGCCGCAGCAGGATCACCTAGACCAAGTCACACAGGAACATGTCCAGGCAGGTCTTAAATGCCTCCAGTGAAGGAGACTCCAGTACTCCCCTGGGTAGCCTGTTCCAGTGCTCTGTCACCCTCACTGTGAAGAAGTTCCTTCTCATATTTATGTCAAGTCCCTCGTGTTAGAGGCAGAACTTACGTTTTATACAATAATAAAAAATTACAGGAAGGGAAAAACCCCATTTTAGAATTTTTTAATCCAAAAAGCTTGAATTTGAACAACAGTTTCACTTAATGACTACTTTCTACTGACATTGGAAATGACAGATGATGATCTTTAGGAGGAAGAACTATCCTAATTCCTGGTTATGAAGAAAACCTAACTATGAATTAAATAGCTGAAGTCTTAAAGTAGCAAATATCTTCCAGAAGAAAACAGCCTGTGGAGAACACAGAGTACATCTGTAATTCTCCTTACGTTGTCTTAATTCTCCTTTGTGTTAAAACACAGATAAAGGAGACAATTCTCCTTTGTCTTAAACAGGCAAAGATTTTTTTATCATACTAGGAGCTGAAAGCGCCTTTATACTGCAAAAGCACGTCTCACATTTTTGTGTGTAGATACCAAACATCTATTTCATAGGACATTTTTTTCTGAGGACACAAAATTTAAGAGATTTCTTGTTTTGTCGCTGTTCCTGTTAATACCTTTAAAAAATAGAATAACTGAGGAGAAGAGGCTGCCAATCTTCAGCACAATGGCACGTTCTCCTACTGAACAGGTGGTGTTCTTTTATATGTTCTTTTATAGCCAAACCTTTAATGTTAATTTTTTGCTTAACTGTTCTAGGAATATTTGCTGCACTTCTTTAAGCTTCGGCAAACATTCTTTTGAACGCAATGCAAGCTACAGCAACTTCGTTTTAAGGAAATTCTGAGTGACAGAGAAGAATTAATGCATCAAACATATTTGTAAGGTATTTTGGAGAAAAAACAGAGTTTTAGACTACTTTAACTTTGGGTTGTTTTTCACTTAAAGTGATAAGGTTTGGCTTCTATCCCTTTTGGGATAAAGATCACTCATAGCAAAATACCCAGTTTTCAAACTATTCTTTACGTCAAGGAATTAAATCCTCATACTTTAGCTAACAGTATGCAAGCTGCCTAGAACATGTTGACTTAAGTATGGAAGAAAATACAAGAATGTAAGTCAGCTCTATCTCCCAAGGAGGGTATTATCCTGGATGGATGTTATGCTGGAGGACCAAGGATAACATGCCTGACCAATGCAAAATAATAAACTCACCTCACACACAGAAGTAAGGTTTTTAAAAGTGAGGTGTTTGTTCTCTTTTTAAGAATGGCAGCATCTTATTTTTAAGTTCACTGCTCAGAACAGAGTTTACTGGGATGATTCTTCCAGAGCACTAACTTGTACACTAGAAAATTGAGCCTGATACTTATATGGAATGAAAAAGAATGACAGGTCCATCAGCATGTGCTGCAGAGTGGTCTCTATGAAGTTATTCAATTTCATTCTTTCAGTGCGGTCAGCTCCCAGAATGAAGCAGTACTTCCATGAACTCACTGGAACCTTTGGAAGGCATTAGAACTTTTGCTAAACAAGTGAGCCGCTTAAATTTTTAGGTACATTATCAATGTATACAGCCCCAAATGCAGCATTAGTTATCTGGCAAAATACGTCCAGCTATGACCTAAGATAAGCCAAATTCAACAGTTCTCTAGAGACTACCATATTAACAAAAGACTTAAACAAAAGGACTTTTATACAGTGCTCATGACCCTAAGAATCTCACGACAATAAAATCAATGACACAGGTCAGTTCAGTCCGTGAAGCATAAAGGGCAAAAATCTTTGTTTTACAGCATGCAAAAATTCTTCAGTAGAACTAGGAACCTCTTCTCTCGTTATGATTCTTAGTAAAAAGCTCTTGAATGCTGATAGCGAAGTTAAACACATAGAGTAGATTTCAGTCTTCTTACCACTTGTGAGGAGAATGACATACATGGAGAAATTCATTACTAACCTGAACTGGAGATACACTTGCTCGTGCCAACAATACATCAGGCACGTACTAACAAAACACACAGCATATATAAAGAGGTTTCAACTAGCATAGAACAGCCATGGAATAAAAAAATGTATCTGAATGCCATTCCCCCCACCCCTCAGGATTCCTTCTAATCTGATATTGAGCATTTTACAGTGGTTCCAAGTAGCACTTTTGGCTCGGACCTCTGAAAAAAACTTTCCTACCTCAGAAATCCAGTTGTTCTGCAGTCACTCTGCATAGACCTAATGAAGTAGCTCACCTTTGTGCATGATATATTCTGATGCATGGTGTGTATATTTTGCAAGGGAGAAGAAAATAGAGTTAGCCATTCTGCTAAAACAGGATAGGATTAAAGAAGCGAAGATCAATATATTTAAATTCAGCTAAGAAACTGTTCCATAGGGAAGAATCCTCCATGTTGAGCCATTTTTGGAGCAGAATGAGTAGATCTGGAACAGGGAAAAGTGACCCTCCAATGTAAGCTGCAATTACCCTCTCCCTCCCGAAAAGGAGCAACCACATACCCTATACATATTTAATCTCAGAAATAAGTTGATGAGCTTTACCTGTTCTCGAAGCCCACACTTGGCTGCCACTTGCAGTGATTGGAATGGAGAGGAGTGATTTCGGAGTTATGGACAGAAGGACCGTGCTGACTCCATATGGAGAGTACCCTGCCCAATGAGTATGGCAAAGAATAGACGAGGTCATCTGATACACAAGTTGGATACCTTGCCCCTTTCAGACCCTGCGCGAATTGTGATATAAATAGTCTCTGGACAGTAGGAATGTGACTGGTTAAATTTCTTCTTCTTGTCCAAATCCTGTAACATCCAGGGGAAGAAAGTGCTAACACTGTGTGAAGGCCAAGCATGGAACAAAGTCCTCTTCTTTCAGCTATGACATTTCTTCCACGGTCAGGATGAAAGGTGACAGCCCTTGGGGTTGTTACAGAGAAGGATGAATGCAGCTCATCATTCAGACTAGCATCTTCCCTGAAGGCTGTTGTATCTGAACAGCTCTGAGACAGGAGAAAAGAGAAAGTCCATTCTGAAGGCGGTGCTGCCATTTCTCCCAAAACTGGTCTGTGATGTACAGAGTGCTGCAATGTAACCCCTGTGGGGTCTGTCACAGGACTTGAGTCCAGCTTTACGTGAAAAGAAATTGGGAAAACTGGAGTGTCCAAGAAACGGGTAGGAGGCTTGTGGCTCAAGTCTGAAAAAAGTATTTTGGTAGATTCTACAGGATAAAGTGCCAAAGGCTGAAAGCTGAACATCTTGGTGCACCAACTGTCAGCCCAGCGTGAGTGTAAGTTCCTGTTAATGCAGGAAAGGGCTTCCGATAGATTTTTGCATCTCCGTTGGCTGTACCTCTCACCCACTGGAAGAATTTCAGAAGAATACGGCAGAGGTTCTAAGTTACGGACACTTTTGGCAGGTGCCAGGAGTTTGCTAGCCATGGCAGACAGCTTGCTCAACAATGCTGGTTCTTTGGTACATCTTCTAAATCTCAAGCTGTTCAGCAAACTGCACCTCTTGGCCCTGTGCCTTGGCATATGCACAAATCTCATGGCTGCTTCCGTTTCCATTGCTGGTGGTTTACAGTGTAAGTACAAGGATTTGAGAAGGATGTTTTCCTCCTCAAGGAGTATTTCTGGGTGAATCTTGGATAAAGGCGAACTTTTCATTTTTCTGCTTTTCCTTACGGTCGTTAGCTGATACGATATGGGAACCTTTGTGCATGTCCTTTCAGGCTGTCTTCTCAATGGAAGAGGTCCTCTTAGTTTATTTCTTGTTCCAAAGGCACCAGGCATTCCATCGTACCCTAAATTAAGGTTCAAGTTTTCTATTTCTGAATCCTGAGTCTTCAAAACCTGGGAACTAATAGTATCTGTGGTAATCTTTGGCCATTTGATTTCTTGTAAAGTGCTACATACTTTATTTTCACTGGTTCTGACAGCAAAAACTTCCTCAGAAGGACCTTCAAACTTCCTATATCTTGATGTCACCAACTCACTTGAAGAGCTGCATAAAAGTTCAGAACTGCGCAACATACTTGGTTGCAGTGTGATTTTTGCTTTCTCTTGGTATTTTGACTTCTGTTCACATCGTGCCTTGTCTGATGGGTGTAAATTCATCCTCTCATTCTTGTTTCGTTTACGAACCTGACGTTTCTCTTTTCGATCAAGTCTCTCTGAACCTAAAGCATTTTTTAGCTTGCAGACTGAATGAGTTGGTATATTGTCCTGGCCCTCTGTAATCTCCTCTACACTACCTTTTCTCTGTGCTTTTAGTTTGTAAGGCACACATACTTCATTGCAAACCACACAGCCTGGGGATGATTCTTTGCAACTGTTTGGCAGCACACTCACGCACGGACAACACGCAGGCGTTGTATTATACTGCAATTCTGGTGAAGCCGCATTTTCAGCCTGACCATCACACACAGTCTCTGACAGCAGACAGGTACCTGCTAGGTTTGTGAACTTTGAATCATTTGTTCTTTCTTTAGAAAGATGATTTAGGCTGGATCTCGGGATTTCTTCTAAAACCTTTCCATAATTCTCAGTATTGAGAGGGACTGTTTTGCTACCAGACTCTTTTGAATAGTCTAACAAGGTCCCTACACAACTTTTTCCATCAATAAAAGAATCTATGTGCAATCTTTTTTGGGGAGCTACTTCTCTTCCAATCTCCTCTTCCCCACATGTATTCTTAAACTTCTCTCCACAGTGATTCCTTCTTCGGGTGGTGCCATCCATGCTTTTTGCAGCAAGTAGACAATGCCCCTCATCTCGCAGAGTTTCTTTGCTGCATGCACAAAGTCCTGAGCTTTCTGCACCATTCACAAAGCTAGATGCCATCTCATTCGCTGAAGATGGAATCTCTGTTTTGCTGGCTTTTCTCTCAATAGATGTTTTTACAGCAAGTGGTTTTGTCACTGAAGGATCTTTAAGAACTTTGGCTAAAGACAAATCATGATTATCTACTTCTGTGTTCTCAGATGTAATACAGAGCTTCTCTTTCTCAGGCAGAGAGATTCCAAAGTTCAGCACCGATGATGCTTCTGAATCCACCCGAGCATCATTAACAGATTCTTGGATGCCGAACTTCCCAAAATGGGATGGCCCAATACCCTTCTGAGCCGCAGTTTCTTTACCAGGCTCAAGTGCTAACTGTGGGTGAGAGTTATTTAAGGTAGGTTTTATTCTCATACTTCTTTTGTTCTCTGTCTCTGAAATGTTTTCTGGTTGATGTAACAGACTTCCTTGAATTGCCGAGAAAGGCAAAAATTGAGCACTAACTGGATTTTCCTGGTCCTCCACCAACCATTTCATCTTTGGCAAAATTTGCTGCTTTTTGTTTCCTTTCTCTTTTGCACATTTGCTAAAGCAAGCATGCTGTGAGCAACGTGATTTGTTAGCAAAGCTTCCTTCAAGAGTTCTGCTCTGTTCTCTTTCACATCCATTCTCGTGTTCTTTTAATGTGATTGTATTCTCTTCAGTTACATCTCTGACAAAGCCCACACATCCTGAACAGTCTTTAATTCTCACACCATTTAAAGACTCTGAATCCTCTACATTCTCCTTTAGTGCTCCCTGAAAACTGTCTTCTCCTGCATGCTTGTGAACTAATGGAGGCAGGTCGTGACCTGTTTTTAAGAGTTGCTCTTCACTCTGACTAGAGCCAATCGATATTCTGGTTTCTTCCACAGAAGTAGCCGCAGTTTCTAACTCAGCGTTTGGTTGTTTGTTTAAACCTTCTAGAAGTTTCTTTCTACCTGCAACTGGGGCATCAAATTCACGCTGACATGCAAGACATGGATTTTCCATTGGATGAAAGGTCTTTTCTGTTTGGCTAGTGCGTTGTATTTGAATATCCATGTTGTAGAGCAATGGAACCGTATCACAGATTGAAGCATTACTCTCAGAAGACATAGCTGTGAGTGATGACAATTCTGGCTTCTTTGGACCGACAGAAGAGTTGCAAAATCCGTAACTCTGAACACTTTTGCTTTTGTTCAAATACCTGGCCAACAGCTGTTCATTGCTCTGATTGCTCTGAGGAGCCTTTGGAGAATCCACAGATCTCGTTTTGTCGAATTCCTCCGTCTGAAGAGCGGACATGCAGATCTGTTCTTCTGTGCCATCTTTGTCACAAACAATTTCACTGTCTTTTGTTACATCACAAAGATCAAATTGTTTCACAACATCCACACTCTTTGCAAACTCATCTCTTAGCAAGGTAGCGACAGACTTCTCTTCAGCATCGGCAGAGCAAACCAAGTTTGTTGCTGTGGAAATGTCAATTATCTCATGCAGATCTACACCTCCATTGCCCCAGTCATCTTCACAAGTAAGAGATCCACACACCAAGGGGACACGTGCTTCTGCCTGTTTACTGTTACATCCAGCTGAAGCTTCTCCTTCCAAATTAGCATTTTCTTCCATCTTCTTATCAACCTCAACATTAAAGGAATGACTGTACCGGGGAACATCATCTACACGTGTACTCCCTGATGAAATACAGGAGGTACTGGCAGCAGTACACTGGCTTTTTATACTCTGGTTACTACAATTCCATGTGTCACTATGTTCATTTGCTAAACCAGTCACCAGAGTCTCTCTATTTCCCACTGATAGAGTCATGTTCGTTTGGGAAATTCTGCTTGTCATATTAGGGTTATCACAAGTCCTGGAACTTGCTGAAGACTTCAGTTTGTCTTTACGAAGCACACTTTCAGCAACTTGTTCTGCTGTTGTTCCAGAAGCACCAGTTAATTCTTTTCTAAATGTATTATCCTGAGGCCTGTCACCCCTGGGAACTTCATTAACCGCACAAGGAAGACACTCATTACCATGAGGTTCTCTTGATTTTTGGGTGACAGGAGGTAGGGTTACATTTAACATTTGCATCGTATTAGTTACTTTGCCAGTGGACAAACTGTCATTATTGTTCAGTTCTGTGGCTTTACCTAAACTGCCAGCCACCCCTTCAGATGTTGTATTGCTTTCCAATTTCTTCTCAAGTAGTTGTGTGTCTGGTGAACCTTTTTCTAGCTTGGTACTGAGACCCAGATAGCTGTGGCTACTGGGAGGAGAAATTTTATTGGAAGTATTATAAATGCATACGTCTGTCTGTCCAATCTCATGGGAAGCAAAGCTGCTTGTTTTGATCAATAGCCTGTTTTCTTTTATATCATCCTTGCACAGATCACTGACAAAGGATTGCCTCTGGTCCTTTTTCAACTTATCGCCTTCTGATAGGACCATTTTAAATTGTCCTTTGGAGAACTTCTCAGGAGATGAAGCAACACAACTAAAAACTGAAGAATGACAATGCTCAGAATTAGCATCCTCTTGAGCTTCAGGCCAGCTACGAACTTCAACATCACCTCCCACAGCAATTTTTCTCCAGACTTCAGCAGCCTCTTCCAATTCAGAGCTGTGTGATCTACCTATGCTAGCACTTACTCCCTTATGATCAATTCTAGCACTAGATAATCCTTTGCTCCTTGCCACTGAGTTCTGTTCTACTGGTATGTACGGGGAGGTGTGGGTTTTTAAAATCGCAGTTCCATGATCACAAATCTGACTTTCAGTGATTTTGGGAAGATACTTTCTGGGGGTTTCACTGATCATTCCATGGACTGCAGAGCTGTTGTTTTCTAGTGGCATATTTCTAAAGTCCAGATAACACATGCTTTGCAGAACCAGATAGACAGCTTCTGAACTTTGTGTGGAGCATACTCTACAGCTTTCTACTGATGCCAGTCTATGAGGTTCGTTATGTGTAGGTACAAGACCAGTACAGAAGTCATGAGCATTGTTTTCTTCACTCTGCTGATACATCTGGCAATTAGCAAATGATGTCTTGAATTCAGTAACATAATTTCGTCTGGGTAACTCTTCTCTAGTCTCCCTAACAGACACAACATTACAGCCTGTTCTCAAGGACATGGCTGTATCTTTCAAACCATTACATTCATTTGTTTCTTGTGGACGCTCTGTGGCTGATTCAACGTCCGTGACTTGTAAAGGCTCTAAAATACCTAACTCGCTGGTTTCTGGAACCCCATCTCTGGCCATGACCGCATCTATGTCTGGGCATTCATTGCTCTCAGGCAGAAGACTTTTACTCACTGTGTCACTCCTGTTACCTGCTTTACTAAATACCCTAGTCCCACCAGCCTTCATACCTTGTACTTCTTCAGTGAGCTTTGGCAGAGTTTCAGCTGTCACCTGAACATTTGCTTGGTTTTCTTCTGCATAAAGAAAAATAAAGCAAATCAGAACAAGCTACTCAGTTTAGAAGACAGTCAGCGTACAAAGTTCTTTTCAGTATTGCACACAACATTGTGTACAGCTTTGGTTACCAAAATGTTTTTAAAAGTGAGGCTTGATGCTGGCACAAATCACAAAGAAGATGCTAATTAAAAACTTCACAGTATCTCCGGCTTTGGGGTAAATAAGTGACTTGTGTACAAAAAGGTCTTCAGGAAAGCACACATACTGTTAGGAGAAAAAAGGAGTAGGTTTTCGTATTGCAGGGTAATAGTTTCTACTGTCGAGCAAAATAAATAAGCTACTCCACAATCACTCATGATCAACAAGAAGTAGCTTGTGAGAAAAGCTGGGGGTGGGTAGAGATGTACAACTGAAATATGCACCTGTGCTCTTCAGAGGTCCTGCTATTTCAGTGCAATAGGTTATTGAAGACTTCATCTCATGCTGAGTTAAGTGTGAGTCCTCCTGAAACAAGACAGAAATGTCAGTGGAGACTGAGTGAATTTCCAAAACATTCAGCATGTTTCAGGGACTGTACCTGTAAAGCTACGGTAGTTCTGAATAAGCAGGCCACCAGAAACCTGGACACAAATCAGCTCTTGCACAGAGGCAGCCTTGCATTGCAGGTGGCTCAAACAACACCTTCTCATTCCTTTCTGGTCTGATCAGCCACTACCATCTCAATTAAACAATGATGCATCCAGAGAAGATTTGCATTTAGCAGCAAGTCTGGTGACATAAGCAGCTACAATATAAAAGTGGCTCAAAACGCAAACTGTCACAAGTTTTGATCAGAAGAGCAATCCAGTATTCAAGTCTGTCTCACATCCTCACACTGTGACTGCACATCTCTGGTAAGATGCTTGCTTTTTCTGATCTTTGTTAGAACTTGCCTTCTACCACTCCTTCCCTTGTCTCAAAACCACAAACCCAAGAATGGACAACCTGGGTCTAGCAAAGACAAGGCCCCAATTACCTGCATTTTAAAACGTGTGAAAATTCATCTTGGAAAACTGAAGTACTATGGAAAATATATTTATTTTCAAATATATCAAACAGACACCAAAATCCAGAGTTAGAAACACAAAGTGTTTTAGCGTTATGCAATGTCCAGTTAACTAGTCTAAAACACACACCTGCGCTCCCTATCCAGGGATGTGCTGGCTGCACAATCCTAGAGTAGACTGATGGTTGGACTTGATGATCCCAAGGGTCTTTTCCAGCCTGAATGATTCTATGATTCTATTCTATGATTCTACATGTTCAGTCATAACACTTCTTTTTCTCCCTATGTTTCTTTGGTGTGTGTGAAGACTACTGAAGAAAAAGACACTGAAAATCCCTATTTTTATATAAGGATTTAGTGACTTTTCATGTTTAAATGGGGTATTCTCCATGTTTTCTTCATTTTTTCAGCAGCCTTTGCCTAGGATTAACATTTTTATCATCGGTGTTTACTAGAGGGAAGTAGAAAGCCATAATGATTCTATGATTCTACACAAAAACCAAACCCATGACCATGCTAGATGCTTCAAAGAGGAAACTAACAGTGATGTCCTCTCTTAACTGCAAAGAGGAATATTATAAATTAATAATCTATATTGTTTGATTAAAAACTGAACTATTAAACAGGAGTAGCATTGTAACACTGCTACCAGACTGAATAACTATTATTTAGTGGTTAGTACCAGTAGGAGATGCTGTATCAAGAAAACATGGATATTGAGCAAGGAACTTCATAAGTTGTTCATCTTCTCCTTCACCAGTCAGTTTTGTTCTCCCTTCTGTTCCATATCACCCTCACACCATTCCAACAGAACTTAAGAAAGTGAAAAGCCTGCTATTTTCAAAGAGTGCTGGTCTACTGAAGTACACTCTAATTTTTCGCTGGACCTATGAGAACCCAAGTAACGACATACATGCCAGAAGAAACAAATAAGAAACCAAACCCCACATTGACAAAGTCCTCTGCCCAGTCACTCTAACCCTAAATTCAAAATTGGGATGAATTTTGGCATTTGCTTACTTGTTTTGCCAAACTTTCCCCCGGAGCTGACGCACAAGATTCAGCACAATACGTCTCTGGATCTTGTGCCTCTTCATTTTCTTTCAGATATCCATCACAAGAACAGTTTAGTTTCCTAAAGTTTCTTTTTTTGTTTTTTTCATTCTCTTCAAGGTTTCCAGCCTTCAATAACTCATCGTGAGGAGATTCTGCTGGCGCATGAGAAATCACCTCGAGCACATCACCCAAGTCTTCTGTTGTCCGGCAAAGGTTTTCAGCTCCCAAAGTCCTACGATGCTCTGCTGACTGACTGTCACTGGGTGCTAGCACGGGCATGGACACATCAGATTTTGTATCTAATCCAACAGCAGGCTCTGATACAGCCATGAGTTCAGTGGAGATGCTCTCTGGCAGTCCAGTGTATAATTCCTCTATTACAGCAGACACAGAAGAATCGAGGAGAGATTCCACCCCAGATAAGAGCATCAGGGCAGTTGAAGGTTGGTGGTCCTGAGCTTTTCAGTTTACCCTAAAAATAAAAGCAATGATAAGGCACATAGGAGTAATCTCTAGATGAGAAGGAAAAGTGTAATTTTTCAAGATTCAAACATCTATATTGAAGAAAAAATACTTCCAAATAGTTTTTTGAGAAAGGACTCGAGAAACCTTTGAACATTTAAGGAAATGCTTCAATACCAAAAGCAGAGACTACAGAGAAATGCATTCCCAAGCTCTTCCCTACCTTCATATGTCTCTCCCATTCAGATATACCTTCACCTTCTAAGAAACCCGGGCAGACTAGAAAGCAAACTGCTTGAGCTTGTGTTAGACACGCTGCTCCTTTGCTAAAGCATCGCTTGTTTTGAAGTTTCTAATCTCTGGAGAAAACCCCTACTGTTTCTTCATGTCTCATGCCTGGAAGGCACTGCCCCAGGCCTCATCCCTCACAGCTTCTCCCCAGTAAGGACCTGATGTGCAGACAACGGACACTTTGTGCCACGGAATCACAAGACGTTAGGTGCTCGAAGGGACCTCGAAAGACCGTCTAGTCCACCTCCCCTGTCAGAGCAGGGCCACCTAGGTTAGGTCACACAGCATCGCAGCCCCAGCAACGGCGTCAGATCGTGTCCAGCCCAGAACCACACGCTGCTTCTTTCACCCATCAGAGCACAGAGGAGTTCTGAGCCATGGGCTCAGCGCTGTCGGGGCAAGGAAAATCCCGGTGCAAAACGGCGACAACCTGACGACACCGACGGAGGGAGCAAGGCCGGGCTCGGCAGCAGCTCCATGGGTTGTAAACACGCGAGTCGAACGCTGCTGTCCACGGTCTCCAGCCAGAATCAGCCCAAGAGCTCCAGCCTGACGGGGACACGGGACAACAGTTGTGCTCAGGGGCCGGTCACCGGTTGGGCGGAACCAACTATTCCCGGTTCCGGTGCGCGGACTCAGGCTCGGGCCCGTCTCCTGCTTCCGAGGCGGAATCGCTGCTCCCACCCCGGGCACCGGGAGTCCGGCCCCGGGGATCCTCATGGTCCCAAGACCGCACAGCAGAGGAACCCTCGTTCGTGGTAACTGTGCAGCCGCAGCCGGTGCTGGCCCAGGCAGGGTAAGGCAGGGGCACTCGGCAGCCGCTCGCTGCCGCCCCGCGCCTCCCAGCGGAGTTAGGCGGGAACGGCCGGCCCGCCCCGGAAACCGACCCCGATCCCCAGCCCCAACTCCCTACCCCTCCTCCCCTCCCCCAGCAGAGCGTCCGCGGAGCTCCGCGCTGTCCCCGTTACCTCAGCGGCAGCAGCCGCCGGCCTCGCTCCTGCCCGCCCCGCCCCGCTCACATCACTTCCGCATCCGGGCCCACAACGGGTCAGGCCCGTGCCCCGCGCCGGAGCGAGGGGTGTGTGAGGGGGCGGGCATCACGTGACGCACGCACGCACGCACACACAGGCGCGCGCTGCTTACCGGCCCCCGGATGCGGAAGTAGCCCCTGCGGCCCGGGAGTCTTCGTCGGGACGGGACGTGGACCGAGGGAAGCACCAGCGGAAGGTTAGGGAGCCGCTATCGACCCCGGGCGGGGGGACGGGACTCGGGGGGTCTCGTTTCCTTACCGTTGCTCCTTCCGTAGCTGATACTGACTGGGCGCGCGGGTCCTCCTCTGAGCGCGTCTGTCGGGGTCGTTCCCTGAGTCTGTGGGAGCGGGACGCTGCCGGGGTCCACAAGACACAAGGGGTGTCCGTCCGTCCTCCTGCACATCTGTCCGTGTGCACGTCTGCCAGCTCGGTGCTGAGCTGAAAGGCAGTGGAAGGCAAACTCTAAAGTTCTCTGCGTTGTGATGTGGTGCGAGAGTACAGTTAGAACGAGAACAGCTGCTGGTTTCGTGTGGCTGTGGTTTCGGAAGGAAAACTACCCTTGTCCTGACAACTTCCAGTTTAAATGCGCTGGTGAAAGGAGTGACTTGTAAAAGTAAAGGTTCTTTTTTGAAATGTGCTGTATGAAATGAAAATGGCAGGAAGGAGTGTGGTGGTTGATGCAGCTAAAGCAGTGCCTCAGGCATAAATGTGCGCTTGGCCCTGTATGGCTGCAGCACTGCCTTGTATGTTAGAGCTTTGCAGCGGGGTTGGGGGGTGAAGCTGTCCCATGGTGGACAGCTTTTTGAGAGGTGTGGGAAAACACACATACAAGAGGTGGAACGACAAATGCAGAAGATGTAGTTGGCAGTGGGCATAAGCCCAGCTGTTTAGTTTAATATATTTAACACAAGGTTCAGAATTTCTTCATGATGTGCAGCAGATGTGGTTTTGGAGAGTGGCACTGACTGGCAGCAGTGCTGGTAGAAGGGGTGACTGACAAACTTTTAGCCTGACGTTTGTTAAACACTGTAAGGTGTCTGTGTTTCAGGTGTGCCATGTTGTCATAACAAGAGATCTGTGTTTTGTATTTCCATATTAGATACGCAAAAATGTCTTCAACTGATCTTACTCAAAGCAGCTGAGAAGAACAGTAACCCAAGATGAGAACCAACAAGGTGTACAAGCTTGTCATCCATAAGAAGGGTTTTGGAGGCAGTGGTCAGTATCTCCTTCTTCGTAACAGTGAGACTAGCAGTCTCTTAGTTGAAAGCAATTAGCTGATTATTGATTGTTTTTAACAAAACAATGAACTGTGATGTAGCAAGCAGTATCACCAGCCAGAGTTTGAAAAGCTCTTTTTAATAGCAAGATAAAGCAGAATTAAATTATATTTGCCAGAACAGAACAAGAATGCACTTATGAAATAGAATTGCTTAATTCTACTTCTTCCCCTTTTGTTGCATCACTTTTAACCTTGTATTCAAGTCACTCTAATAAGCGACAGACAGTTTGATGGTTTATGACAGCGTGTAGGTCTGTGTTTGTATACTAAGAACGACATTTATTTGGTTGTTCCCTCTTTCTAGGTTTACAGCATTTAATAAATCTTGTTAAGATTCTGTGGCTATTTTCCCGCTGGTGTTTTGTTATATGAAAAATGCAAACGACTGCTGTGCTTACCTAATTATTGCACTCTCTTCTGCTGAACAAATCCTTTGTGGAAGTTCTGTGATGTGGAAGAAAAGTTTCTGCCCAGAAGCATGGCCAGACTGAGGTGGCTGGATGGCACTGTCACACAGTGACCTTGACACCCTGCTGCCACGGCGGTTGCTGTATTTATGTAGAGTAAGCTATTGCGTGTGAACATGCAGGCATCTGTGTTTGGGATAGATCTGTTCATTGCCACTCTCCACATTTATGTCTTGTAGACGATGAACTGGTGGTAAATCCCAAGGTATTTCTTCAGATCAAGCTGGGAGATGTTGTAGAAATTGCACATCCCAACGATGAATACAGGTGAATTCTCTTTGCTGATGCTGGTCAGATGTGGTTAGAGTACTGATACAACTTTGCTTCAGGATGCTGCCACGTTGGTTTTTTCCCTCCTAAAGAAAAGTAAAGGGAGTAACTATAGCAAGAGCTTTTCCTTCGGGTTTATGAAATTCTTTGTGTTTGATATTAGTTTGCTGTTCTTTCACAGGACAAACAGTCCTTCAGTTATATTATTCTCTTTGTGGAGCTGCTGTTACCTAATGATTATTCTTTTGTCCTATAGCGTGTCCTAGGCAAAATTAGAACTTCCCAGGCAGCTATGAAAACATAAATCGTCTTCTATGACACAGTTCATTCTGCAGCCCATATCTGAAAAGTAGCAGTGTACATGTATGAGTTTATGAGAAGATCCTGTGTGACTTTCCCATTTGGAATGTCATCCTTACTTAGAAGTACCTTATAATAGGTGTAAAGAGCAAGACAGGTTGACAGGCGGAGAGGATGATGTATGAAGCTTTCTAGAAAACATTAATGTTTCTTTTTAGTTTATCCTATACTTCATGTTACTAAGCAGTGTAGAGAGAGTGACTTACTAGAGCTGGTTGTTGGTATCTCAAGTTGTATTACCTTTTTCTTTTTTGCATGCTAGTCCCCTGCTTCTACAAGTGAAGTCGCTCAAGGAAGATTTGCAGAAAGGTAACACTAGATTCATAGACTGTATAGTACAGTCACAGACAAAGAATGTGATTGGGCTGTACTTGTGATGGACTAATGAATATATTTTAACTGTATAAGAAAACAAATGCTTTGTCTGTTCAGGAATGGAAGGATTATAACTGTATAAGAAAATGACTAGCCAATTTTGCATCCATTTTTGGTTCAGTAATGTGGGGTGTAGTTTGAAGAAAAGTGGCATTTTAACCTCAAATGATTGTTTCTGCAGTCTCTGAGTAGCTTTATATCTTCTTTCAGGAATTAATTGAATATCTCTCTGGCTTTGATTTTAATGACTTTTAAATTGGGCCATAGCTGAAAGAAGCTGTTGTCTCTTGCTGAGGCCCTAAATGTTTCATGACAGTCTCACTGTGTTGGTCTTGTACTTGTAGATCACTTTGAGGCCTTTTGGGAATGTTCATTTCTCTGTTATACTTTCTCATTTGTGTGACAGAAACTATCAGTGTGGATCAGACAGTTGCACAAGTGTTTCGACTTCGGCCGTACCAGGATGTCCACGTGAATGTTGTTGATCCAAAGGTCTGTGGCTTAGCAACTTTTTTCCCCTCTGTCCCTTCACTCAGCTCAAATTGGAGCCCTGAGAATTTCCATCTAGAAGTCAAAAAAGGCATTTGTTTTTTACTGAAAGGTATTTAGTCTTTCCAGAGAAAATGAGGCTTGGTCACTTAAACTAAAGAATCGTAGAATCACAAGTTCTGTAGTTCTATAATTGAATCAAAGATTCAATAGTTCTCTTTGTTTGTGGTGTGTCTCTTCTCTCCCTGCATCTTTGAAGTCTGTGGTTCAGCTTCAACCCGTCTTGTTAGAAATGTGGAAAATTCAAGTATCTTTAGATTCCAAGATTTCAAGACAACAGACAGATTAAGGAGAGGCAGTAAGAGGCCTAGTAAAAAAAAATAGCTGTGGAAGGGATTTGCATGTTTGACGCAAAAGAGCCTCATAAGAGAGGCCTCTCTTGTAAATGTCCCAACCAAAGAGCTTCAGTTGAAGTTTGTGTTCAACACAGAACAGAAATCTGCTGGAAATGAGTCATCCTTAATTAAGGAGCAATAGAAATGGTTTGTTCTACTTGTGTTTCGAATTTGCACTGAGACTTGTAGCACAGATTGAGGCTTTGGACTTTTTCCGGTCACCACATGCAGTGCCTTCTAGCTCTCAGTAGTTTGAGGTACAGGCACAGCTTTGAAGATTATTCTGATGGATCTTTTCATTCATTACTCATCTTCTGGGAGTACTGACTTGCTCTCTGCAACATCTGTCTCTTAACAGAGCAGATTGGAGAGTTATACTTGAAAAGAACAAGTAAAATCTAAGCTCTGTTTCTCTTTGTTACCCAGGAGGTGACCTTGGACTTGGTGGAGCTGACCTTTAAAGATCAGTACATTGGGCGCGGGGATATGTGGCGCTTGAAGAAAAGTTTGGTAAGGCCTCTGCTGTCCTCATGAGAAGTTGTGCTTTTTTATTTTGCTTGCTGTAAAAGAAAGTAAATGTTTTATAAACTGAGGACAGGACCAGGATCAGGAGCTCCCGGGGAACTGACGCTCCATGTGGTACATCAGAGTTGAAAAAATGGATGTGAATGTCTTGCAGAAAAAAAATGAACCTCCTAATTGCCTGCTGCATCTCTGCCTTGAGTACTGAAAATACTGTTGAGAGTGTTTTCTTATGTTCTGAGTTGTAATAATTGTACTGCATTTTGGAAGGAATTGAATGCAAAATATTTTCATGCAGAAGCACAACAAAGTGTCTGCTCTCTAACAATACCGCTGAACAACTGTTACAGAATCACAGAACACCAGGAATTGGAAGGGACCTCGAAAGATCATCTAGTCCAATCCCCCTGCTAGAGCAGGATCCCCTAGATCAAGTCGCACTGGAACATGTCCAGGAGGATTTTAAACATCTACAGAGGAGACTCCACAACCCCCCTGGGCAGCCCCTTCCAGTGCTCTGTCACCTTCACCATGAAGAAGTTCCTTCTCATATTGATGTGGAACCTCCTATGTTCCAGCTGACACCCATTGTCCCTTGTCCTCTCACTAGATGACACTGAGAAGAGCCTGGCTCCATCCTCCTGACACCCACCCTTCACATATTTATAAACATTAACGAGACCACCCCTCAGTTCTCAGTGTTTTCACAATTTTTGGAACAGCATTTTTATTAGGTGAAATGATACATAGGCTTCCATATTATTTTGTGAAATTTTGAAACTAGTACTTTAAATTTCCATTTTATTAGGTTGTACCTTGCTCCCTTACACTCTTTAACTTGTCTTTCGCATTTATGACAGATACAGATATCTTTAATGGTGTTATAGGCAAACACACCTTTTCCTGCCGTAGTCACAGAACAGTTGATGTAAAAATTAATGGCAGTGACAAATACTTTGTTTCTTGCTACTTTATTAGTAAAAGATTGTTCTACACTTGAGAAATACGCAGTAAAAATGCTGAAGCACTCATGACAGCCAAGTGAGAATGTGAAGACTTAGCTAGGCATATGGTGATAGAAAGAAGGCGATATGTTGTGACAGATCTCGTAATTTGACAGTTAAAATAAATACACTGTCAGACAAAAATGGTATGGTTGATGAAAAGTATGTTCTGAATTTTTTTCCCCCTAGTTTCTCCATTTGAAGAACATGTAAACAGGTATGACATTGGTCATATGGAAAAACCGTAGACTCTACGAGTGACCTCATGACATTCTATCTCATGTTACAGTGATGTATTTTCTAGATGTAATGACTTTATTTCCATAAAGAGTACTGGATAAAAGTATATCATTCCACAGTAGAAACTGACCAGTGTTAGTATTACTCACAAGTAACTTGTGATAGTTACAGAAGGCAGAACCACAGGAAGATATTCCAGGGTCAAGAGCAGACAAAAATGTTTCGTCCTTTCTTTTCTGTTACTTTGGTTCTAGTCAAAGGAGAAGTAGCCTACAGGAGGGCTGAAAGCACTAAAATCTTCCTTTCCATTACATATGAAACTCTAAAATTCCTGACAAGTGTCTCATAAGGGTTAAACCCCCAAGATGAGCAATTATTTTTGTTATGATACAACATTGGAATCTACCTCCAGAGTAGTTTTACACTAGTCTGGAAGTGTAGCCTTTCATAGGTGTCTCTGAAGCAGTGCACTGAGGAGGGCTGGTGAACCCAGGCGATGTGCTGCGTTGTACAGGGCAGAGGCTATGGCTGCCTTGAAGCGCTGTTGCCAGCACCTGCTTGGATGTCTCTTTGCTTAGCTCTCTGCACTCGTTGAAATTTAGGAGCATCACAGAGCTTTCATATGCAGACATGATTACTGAATGTTACAAATGACTTCTTGGCTTTATTAAAAATGTTGATTTATTCAAACTGAGGATCTGACTAATAACATCTGTTTTGTTCATCTCTGTTATTCCCCCGCATTACAACATCCCTATTTATTTTGTCAAAAATCTGGAATAGTTTGTAAGGAAACACAGGAAGTCAGCCTCAGTTTAGAGGCAACGTTTTTCCTTAGAGAAGGTACAATATTGGCAGGTATAGCAGCCAGCTGCTACTGCACTTGGATGGACAGTTTGCCTTTCTGCCAGGAAAAAGGTCTGAATATGTTCAACAGTATATTAAATATACTATGTCCTTTCTTCGGCTCCTTGTTTCTGTACAGGGTGATGGCATCTTAGATCTGTGTTATTATAGAAATGAGGCACTTAACAACTCTACTAGTCACAAATAAAACCCAAGGCTCACCTCATTTGCTGTTACTAAATGTAACTAGCCTGCAATATATTTTGAAAGTTTCAGAGGACTTCTTTGTCAGTAGCTGCACCTCTCTGCCCAGTATATGTCAGTGTGCTTTTTCATTACATCAGAGAATTTTCCAGAAGCTTAAATAGTCCTGGCTGGACAGTTTTGCAGAACTGAGTCTGATATATTTAGTTACTTTCTGTGTGGGAGCTGACTTTGATCATCCTTTCCTGTTCTCTTCCATTTTTTCCGTTATGATGTTTCCCTTCACTAAAGAAAGGAAGAGGAATAGAACCACCCACAGCATTTAGGTTATGGATTTATTGAGTGTCATGATAATGGTTTCATTACTGACCTAAGTGCCATCACTGCCTGAGAACCCTTTAAAATGAAATTTCTAGTAGTCTTTTTTACTCACTCTGGTGGATTTTCCTCTCCCTAAGATTTGTATCTGATCTTCTGAGCAGCCCCCTAAAACAAAATTGGAAATGGTGACTTTTCCGTGGAATAGAAGGTGTTAAAAGTCCCTAAAAAAGTCAGTATGGCAAGGCCACCAGAGTTTTGTGGTACTTATTGCAGATGCGTATCAGCACTTGAAGATCTCAGATTGCCTATATCTACATTTTTTTAATTACCAGTCAGCAAAGGCCGTCTTCTTGAAGTACAGTGTAGTGGGAAAAAATCAAATATGGCTTCAGAAGCCTTTGACTTTTCCAAGTTCTCCCGTTTCCCTAACCAGAACAGACGAAATTACTGCAACAATCAAGGCTGTGCTTTGGAAATCATTTAATGTTCAGTTTTTGCCAGACTGTTCAAGAATTCTGGACAGATGAGCACTAATAAAGCACAGGTTTGTAACCATGCAGAATGTTTCACTTCAGTTGTATGAATTTCATTTAAATTTTAATTTTAAGAAGTGTCTGATATTAAACATTTGCGCATTTGCATATTTACAGTATGCAAATGCAGAAGGCTCATTTTATTAAGCAACTGAGTGATGCAATATTTTGCTAGGTTCATTGCAGCTTTTCCATTTATTCTAAAATTAATTTATAGCTCTATTTAAAGAAATAAACCTGGAACGACACAGAGTCAAAATCAACCAGCCTAAGACTATTTGTCTCCTACTGGATAGTTACCTGTGAGTGCCCAAGGTAAAGCAATAGAAACACATAACTGCCGGAATCGAGGCCAAATTAATACTTGTCCCTTTGCATCCATCTATGATGTGTAACCATGATTTAGTAACACACCTTATCATCATGAAAGACACCTTAGGTTATTTACTAAAACAGGAGAATCATAGAATCATTAGGGATTAGAAGAGACCTCAAAAGGTCATCTAGTCCAATCCTCCTGCCACAGCAGCACCACCTAGACCAAGTTGCACAGGAACGTATCCAGGTGGGTTTTAAATGTCTCCAGAGAAGGAGACTCCACAACCCCCT
>JAOXOE010000776.1:8700314-8720005 GCA_028565055.1 Phoeniculus purpureus | reverse complement strand
AGTGTCATCTAATGATAGGACAAGGGGCAATGGGTGTGAGCTGGAACAGAGGAGGTTCCACATAAATATCAGAAGGAACTTCTTCACAATGAGGGTGACAGAGCACTGGAACAGGCTGCCCAGGGGGATTGTGGAGTCTCTTTCTCTGGAGAAGTTTAAAACCTGCTTGGACGTGTTCCTGTGCAACTTGATCTAGGGGATCTTGCTGTGACAGGGGGTTTGGACTGGATGATCTTTTGAGGTCCCTTCCAATCTGTAATGTGCTGTGATTCTGTGTGTGTGTGTGTAAGTGACCAGAATAAACTGACTTGTGAAGTTACATGAACTAAAATAACCTCTCTCTCCTGTAAGGTCTTAAACTGAGGTGGTCTTTTTTTAATAATTCCTATCAATCTTGTCTTCTTTTTTTTTTTTATCCCACAGGGAAGAAATTCCGATGGTGCACCCTTTCAGACCTAGAACAGAGGAAGTGTGCAGAACTGTCCAAAGCACTTATGGCTGTGCTGCCCCTTGCTACCACCAATTCATTCTCTAGGATTTCTTGCATTAGAGCCCACAGCACTCATGACTGCATTGATAAAATTAGGGTGAGTTCACAGAGATCTTAAAAACTGCTTGAGAGGCAAGACTGAACGCCCATGAGCATTCTGCTAGATGTACTGTTTTACCTGAGCCCATGTCCTTACAAGTCTCCAGGAAATAAGTAAAAAGCTGGTTGGAATTAAAATCAGAAAACCAAGCTACTAAATTAAAACTTGCTCAGAGCAGTCCCTTTACTTGTGGGTTTTGGTCCTACTCTGACTATAATGAATATTTTCCCTTTCTTCCCTGTTATATTTAGCTCAGTCAGCATTCTCTGAAGTAGAAGCCTTCTTCATATAAGAAACTTCAGTTTTAGTAAAGTTAGACATCAGACTTTTTTGAATGTAATCTCTTGTAATTGACCTGTTTTGAAATGAAAATGTCACAATATATACTTTGATAAAAATCACTAATGAAAAATGAATCATAGAATCAAGAACATTAGGGATTGGAAGGAACCTTGAAAGATCATCTAGTCCAATCCCTTGCCACAGCAGGATCCCCTAGATCCAGTCACACAGGAACGTATCCAGGCAGGTTTTAAATGTCTCCAGAGGAGGAGACATTTCCATGTGCAGCCCGTAAGCATTTGCTGTAGAATCATTTCACTAACATACCTAAAACTTGATTAGGATAGAGAATGTCGGTTCATGTTTTTAATCAGTCGCAGTTGCTTTCAATGGAGTCCAAATCATACCAGAACAAAGAAAACCTTTCTTGTTGGTTCAGGGAATAATTTATTTCATGTTTTCATTCAGTCCTGCAACCCTTGTTAATATATTTCAGTTCTGCTTTCCAGGTTATGGAAAGATTGTAGCCAGGAGAACTCTGAGAAGGATCTGGGGCTTTGGGGGAGCAGTAGGAAGAAATAGGAGTTGCCTCTTTCTTCTGATATCAGAACTAAGTTTGTTTGGAATGGAAGGCCAAGGAAGAGGTAGGAAGGGATGTTACTGGAAAAGAACTGCTACCTTTTGAGGGTAACTCAGCCTTCATTGCTGACATTTCACCATGCTGAGTAGCAGGGATTAAATTAAAACAAATGCTTGTAAAAATCACTGGGTAGTACTTCTCAGGCAGAAACTGTGCTCTTGAGGATGCTCTGTCTATTTCCTTCTAAATACACTTCTGCTGAGGGTTTTGCTTTTGTTTTTAAGGTAAATAAAGCAGATGCTGTCTCCTTGGATGCTGGGGATGTTTACTCTGCTGTAAAGCTGCATGGTTTGACAGTGGTGGCAAGAGAGGTCTATGATCAAGGTAGGTTCATAAAGCAACAGAGCAAGCTGAACTTCTGATACAACTAATAAATTGCTGTGCAGTAAAAGGCAAAGCTCAAGAATTCCTGAGAAGTCTGTACATTTTCGTTAACTTTATAGGGTTATGGAGGTGACTAACAACTGTTTGTAAAATACTTAGTGATAATGAAAGAAATCCCAGCGGTGTTTTGTGTGTAGTAGCCTTTCAGCCTGTGACGAATGGCAAATTGTACCTATCCCTGCCCACAGCACTAGTGTACTGAGTTCTACATCTTGTAGGGAATAAAGGGGTTGTTCCATCTGTGTAAATTCTTAAGCCATGCTCTGTACTAGTGTAACTGAATATTTAGTAGTTTCTCTCATTCATTAATTGTCTCCTCACCCTGAAGACACAAGAATATAAGGTGGACAATCTTGCTGTGGTAAGATTCCTCTTCGTCCCTGGCAGACCTGCACAGTCTGTGCAATAGGTGATTTTAAGGCAAGAATAAGTAAGTCAGAACCAAAGTCCAGCATACAGTAGAAAATACTTGTGGGACAAAATCTTGTTTGAGAAGAAAGACAAATTAGCAGGTGGATGTAGGAGAAAACCAGTATAAGGACAGTATGAATCACAGAACATTAGGGGTTGAAGGGACCTTGAAACATCATCTAGTTCAATCCCCCTACCAGAGCAGGATCACCTAGACCAAGTCACGCAGGAACATGTCCAGGTGGGTTTTAAAGGTCTCCAGAGAAGGAGACTCCACAACGCCCCTGAGCAGCCCCTTCCAGTGCTGTGTCACCCCTACTGTGAAGACGTTTCTTCTCATATTTATGTGGAATCTCCTATGTTCTAGCTCACACCCATTGCCCCTTGTCATCACTAGATGACATTGAGCAGAGCCTGGCTCCATCCTCCTGACACCCACCCTTCACATATTTATAGACATTAATGAGGTTGCCCCTCATTCTCCTTTTCTCCAAACTCAAGAGACAGCTCCCTCAGCCTTTCTTCATAAAGGAGGGGTTCTACTCCCTTCATCATCTTTGTGTCTCTGCGCTGGACTCCCTCCAGCAGTTCTGTGTCCCTCTTGAACTGAGGGGCCCAGAACTGAACCACGAAATTATAGTGGAGTTGACATTCTTCGAGTGTAAGAGTGTTCTGGGGATATTGTAGGAGTTCTTTCCATTACAACACCAAAACAGTGTGACATGAATGTTCAAAATCCTCAAGAAGCAATTGCATTGGATGATGGAGATTGATGATCTTGCAAGCCTCTCCCACCAGATTTTTACATTCTTGCTTTGAACATCGCTTACAGCGCTCAGTTTGACAAGGTGCTGTGTAGCCAGCGTAGGGTGAAGTTCCTGACATGTGTACTTGTCCTTTCCTATGCCTAAGATTTTTTTCCCTTAGCCATGTTCACAGAAGTAGTCAAACTCCTGTACAGATGGAAGCTGCAAAACTGGTATTTAGTTATTTCTGTTACATATCGCAGGAAACTGTGTGTTTGCTGTGGCCGTGGCCAGACGAGGAACTCTGGATATCCACAAGCTACGAGGTACACGAAGCTGCCACAATGGAGCCAGGTGGACATCAGGCTGGAACATTCCACTTGGCTTTCTCCTTGCAAGGAATGATCTTTCCTGGGATGAGGCACAACCTCTGAGCCAAGGTGGGTGAGAGAAGCCATAGGACTGTGTCCCTGCCCTCAGCAAAAATGCGTGAAATGCAAGCAGATGTAGAATGAACTGAGCTCTGTGGAGACTGAAGGGCTTTGTGGGTGAGAGATTGTCTTGGAGTGTTTTCGATACTGTCTCTTAGCTCTCTTCAGAACTTTTCCAGTGATCTTGATGCAGTGGAACTGTACCAAACAGGAAACCTTTGTGTTCTGTATGCAACATGGAATAGGTCTTTGCAATATCTAACCAGCACAAAGATGGTTTTAAACATGCAACGACTGATCACTCTGTTTCCAGCAGTTATTTAGAAATTTGGACAATGAATCCACATTTGCTGATTTGTTGATTTATTTTTTAAAGCATCACAGTCCTAGCTGTGTCCATTATATGTTTGACCACTTTTCCTTCTTTCTTTTGTTCCCGATTTGACTTGTTTTCTTTCTTTTGGGTTTGCTTTTTGCTCGCTCTTTATTTTTTTTCTCCCTGCATCTGCAGTGGTCAGTGAATATTTCAATGCAAGTTGCATCCCTGGGGTTGGTGTTGCTGCTCCTCAGCTGTGTGCTCTGTGCCAAGGACAAAAATCCTATGTCAGAGACAAGAACCACTTCTGTGAGACGAGCAGTAATGAACCCTTCTATGACTCTGAGGGAGCCTTCAGGTGAGCTGCGTGACACCAGTACTGAATTTACCTTCAGAGACAAAGAACTTGTGGGAGAGAAAAAGCCGGGTGATGTGTTAATTTGTCTCCTTGCAGGTGCCTGAAGAGTGGAGTGGCAGATGTTGCCTTTTTAGATCATCTAACAGTTATGAGTGCCACAGGTAATTCTAAAACCTCAGATTCCTTCTGAGGAATCCAATCCTTGCAAGCAGTTCAGTAGTATGTCTTGACTCTCCACGTAAGTCAGAAGGAAACAGAAGAGAAAAGAATAAGCGAGCAGTAATTGCTCATAGGCGATTCTTAGAATGGGAGCAGAGAGAAGTTTTTGTACATCTGTGTGTGCTTTGCCTGAGTTGTAAGATTCCTTTTCAAATTGAGTATGTTGAGCTGCTAGAATGTGCGGTTCTGTGGACCTGGTTTGTACTTTTAAACTCAGTCAAGCTCCGCAGTGATGTTTTTGAAGTTGTATTTGCAGGTGAGTGTTTTTAAATAAATGCATTTAACTGCTTAAAGAGTATTTTGGCTGAGGTCTCTCTCTTTGTTAAGAGAAGAGCAAAATCAATGACAGCTTTCCCAAGAGTGTTTAGTACACTGTGCTGCATATTGAGCAGCCTCCTCTTATTTTCCCTTCTATCTCTGTGCCTGCTGCCAAGTCATGCCTCACCTCATAGACTGGTGAGTGTCCTCTTGTTTCAG
This sequence comes from Phoeniculus purpureus, assembly GCA_028565055.1. NCBI lineage: Eukaryota > Metazoa > Chordata > Aves > Bucerotiformes > Phoeniculidae > Phoeniculus > Phoeniculus purpureus. Next base: position 8,715,151 of record JAOXOE010000776.1, on the reverse strand, counting down.
AATCAGAACAACAGGAATATGAACTCTTATGTCCTGATGGGACTAAAGCTAAGCTGACTGAATACAGCACCTGTAACTTGGGCAAGGGGCCTGGCCATGGCATCATCACCCGCCACAACTTCCAGAAGATCACCAACATATTTCTTAGCATGATCCAAGTGAGTGGATGTTATAGTCCTGTATCTCCAGACACAGGTTTTTCTTCCATCTTTGAGTGAAGATTTACCATGCAGTTTGCACTAAAATTTGGTTGTTCTGGAGACAGATCCTGCGCTGACTTCTGGAAGAAGGTTTTACTTTTCTCTAAAGTGGTTGTCTATAGAATGCTGCCAATAAATAAGTAAAGAAGGGGAAGATGCCCTAACACCCAAATTGGAAAATGGTTGATAATGTTCATCCTGCCCTGGAACTTAGATGAATTCTTATGTAGCTAAAGTTTAGGTAGCTTTCAGCTTTGCTCCTCTCTTTTTTTCTCAATTTATAAATAGTAACCCAACCTCCAGGAATCTATTTGAAGCTGAACCTGAAATGCATATTTGAATATAAATTTAAAACATTTGTGAAGCCATCTGGCTCTTAAAATAGTCCAGTACAGAGTGAATAACTCAGCCCCCACGGGCTGGGTTGTGTAGTCACGCAGACTCTGGTAGTTAGAACAGCTGCACAAAAGCACTTCTTTATCTCTTTTATCAGTGCAATTATTACCAAGTTGGTTAGCTGTGTTCCCCACATGCAGCAGTGGGTGTGCCCTGTGCCTAGTACACTTACCAGTGCTTTCTTCTCTTCCAGTACCATCAGGCTGAACAGACCTACTTTGCACATGGTGCTTTCCCTTTATAAAGCAGAAGACATTTTGCACTGCTTTATTGCACTGATCTTTATCACAGATGTTTCTCAATCACCTGTACTCCCTCAGTTGCCTTTCCAGGCTGGGGGACATGTAGCACAGCTCAATAAGTTTGAATAATTAAGATGGGAAGTAATATTTTAAAAAGTGAATCAGATAATGCTTTTAGGACTGAAACCATCCACTCACTGTAATACCTCTGGGCTTTGTCCCACTGTGATGGAACCTTGAGGGCTGTGTTAAAAACCATTGATAGGATGTGAAGGAAGGATGAGGCTGTCTGGAAGGATGAGGAGGTTGGTTGTGATTAAAAATTTTGTTCTTGTCCCAGCGCTTCTTTGGGCGAAAAGGAAAGGAGAGATCCAGGTTTGAACTCTTCACTTCAGCACCCTTTGGGGGAAAGAACCTGCTGTTCCAGGATGCCACTCAGTACCTGCAGCTTCTTGAGGAGCAGCTGGAGATTGCCTATGTCCTTGGTCTGGATTATGTAGCTCTCCTTAAAGGACTGGGCCATGAAGGTGAGAAATGAATAAAAAATTCCCTTAGCATGTTATTCCTCTCTGACAGGCACAAGTGTGGGCACTTAACAAAGAGTAGATTGGCGTATAGGTGACATGATCTCACTGTGCTCCTTCCTTCTATTCCAGGGAGCTCTTTGGACAACAGTGTTGTGCGCTGGTGCTGCATCAGTGACGCTGAGCTTCGCAAGTGTGAGGAGTGGGCACTGAGCATCAAATCTGATCCACTAGTCTGTGTCCAAGCGACTTCCATGACCAAATGCATTGAAATGATCAAGGTAGGAGACTCGTGATCAGAGTACATGGCAAGACTGCACAGGGGTGCATGTCCTATGTCTTCCTCTGAGCTGAACAAGAAGAAAACACTTTGTGCTCTAGACAAATGAGAATGAGAGGGAATTTATGCAGGAGAATTTCCAGCCAGGGAGGAAATATATCTGCTTGGTTGTATAATTAATGAAAATCATAGTCTTATTATTTTCTGTAATGCTGTTGACAGAGTAGTGAAGCTGATGCAGTCACCTTGGATGCAACACATGTGTACATTGCAGGGAGGTGTGGATTGGTGCCTGTAGCTGTGGAATGTTATGGTAAGTTCTCATGTGACCTTAGCAAGAAGGGAGGGGAATCATAAAAGTTCCATTAAAAATACTAATTTCCACAGTTTGTGTTGTTTTGTGACGGAAGCAGGAATCAATGTGGTTGTTGAAATACCCTTCCCAGCTCTTCCACCAACTGGCTGTAGCATTTGATCTGGCTGTTCATTATATCTCTTCTGTAAAAGGGATGGAAATGGTGGCTTGGCTCAAGAGGACTGCAAGGTTTTGATAGGGTGCTGCCATGTAATAGGGATCCCAGCAGTCACAAGATCCTTAATGGTTGTCTCTCCTCCCCAGGGCAAGATTGTGCCTGGGCTACTGAGAGCACAGAGGAAACAGAGCAACCAGTTACTCTTAAACACAAAGGTAACAGGATAATTTTGAGAAGGTGAAAGGCTAAATTTTCCTGAGAGGGCATCTAGGATTTCTATAGGAATGTACATTTCTACATAATGCGTGTACACAAAACATTCCTATCAATGCGTGTTGGCTTGGGAACGAATTTGCTGTGTGTGTTCAGTAGGAGCTTTACATATAATGCTGGACAGCTAAGACAAGAGGGTTGTGTCTAAGCAAAGAATGCAGATCCTCTTCTACACAGATGGGAGAGGGAATAGTGGGACTATACTTGTCTGGAATACTTAACTGCCTCGGTGTAACTGGTTGTTGTCACTGTTTTACAGCGCTGCCACCTGTTTATGCTGTTGCTCTAGCTAAGAAAAATGCCAAGCAGATTAACATTCATAACCTGAGGGGAAGGCGATCCTGTCACAGTCACCTGTATAGTCCTGGAGGATGGTTACTTCTTTCCAGATACACAGTGGGAGCTCTGGAGAATGATAGGGAGAACTGTGACATTGGCTCTGGTAAGGGTTGCTCTGGGTTACCTGTTGACTAAACCGTGGAAATCTGAAGCCTCAAATTTGGGAATAAAATGGAGATGATGCCATGAGGGTTTGACCAGAAAGTCATGACTGCAGTTTCAGAGGGTGTCAAAGCAGCTCTTCCTCCTACTATGTGTGATTCTTCACACTCTTTAGCCCTCTTCTTGCTAGTATTAGGATGGAATTCCATTCCTGTATTTTCCCATGCATGAACAGGGTTTGGAAAAGGCTCGTAATTGCTTTTGTCTCACCTCAGTTTTTTTTACTCAGCTTACCAGAATTACTTTTGGAAGGGCTGCATGCCTGGAGCAGATGGAAACCTGTGCAAGGTGTGCATTGGAGACAGTGAGGTGGAAGGGGTTCGAGTATCTCGCAGATGTGCTGCAAGTCATGACGAACGTTACTATGGAAATATGGGAGCACTCAGGTGAGCTCTTTGTCAGTCAGAACTGCAGAGCAGTAGCTAGAGTTGCCTCATTATTTTGCTGATGCCTTTCTTTGGAGGCATTTCTTTTTTTAATGTTAAGCAATTAGCTGTATAAACTTTTCCTGGCGTGTAGTATGCTTTGGTTGCAGTTGCTATGGGATGTTCAGCTGACTGGTAGTTTAAACCAGTCATGGAACCATTTCCAGAGCAAGACAATACTTCCTTAGGCTTAGAGTGTTGGTACCAACTCAGGAAAGAGACAGTCAGAAAGCAGAGGTGATGTGGTAAGGAGCAGTAAGGACAGTGTAAGATACAGGAGTTAATTAGATAGGCTGTGGGGATGTTAAATAAAGACCAGAGGCAGATTAAAGCAGCCTTCTAGAATGTATATATTGCATTTAAGTTGGATTACATGCTTTTTCCTGGCTAGGCACGGGGAAGCTGCATGGACATAGTGCCAAGCTTTCCCTGGGGAGCTGCTTTAAGGCATTTAAGGCCTTATTGTCTCATAAAATACATGAACACTGCCCACTAAGATCTATATTGACATCACTAACTGTCTAAGCAGCAGTGCAGTGGCTGTGTCTGATAACTTTTGTTTTTTTTTCCCGCACCAGGTGCCTAGTTGGCAATCCCAGTGGAAGAAGCTTTGGAGATGTAGCTTTCCTGGAACATTCTAACCTACTCCAGAACATAGCGAGTGAGATGCAGATACTCTCTTTTGCTTTGAGAATGTTCATGAGCATCAGTTATCTCTCACACAGTGACCACCACTCATGAGGATCAGCTTTTGCAGGTCTAAGTTAGGTCCATAAAGTTGTGTTTGTGACTAGAAAATTGTAAGAACATTCCTGCATGTTCCAGTAAAACTCAAAATTCAGATATTGTTCAGCTGTAGAGAGAAAAGAAGTGAGAAGATCAGTGTGTGTCATCCTTGGAGAGTGTTAATTGTTTGAGAGTTCAAAGCTTGAAAAACCAAGTGACTTTTCCCACCAGACCTTCTCCCACAGGCAGCCACAGTGCATGTACCCTTTGTTCTTAATCAGAATTTCAAGAATGAAAATGGTAGCTCAGGGCAGGCTGTTTGTCCTGGGAGATATTAGAGTCATAGAATCATTAAGATTGGAAGAGACCTTCAAGATCATCTGGTCCAACTGTCAGCCCAACCCCACTATGCCCACTAAACCACGTTTAGTGCCACATCCAAATGTTTTTGAACAGGGACACCAGGCTCCACGACCTCACTGGGCAGTCTGTTCCAACCCGTGAGCACTCTGTCAGCGAAGAAACCTTTCCTTATGTCCAGTCTAAACCTCTCCTGGCACAACTTGAAGCCATCTCCTCTTGTCCTATTGCTAGTGACTTGGGAGAAGAGACTGACCCCCACCTCTCTACAACCTCCTTTCAGGAAGTTGTAAAGAGCAATAAGGTCTCCCCTCAAACTCCTTTTCTCTAGACTATTGCACTCCTGTTCCCTCAGCTGCTCCTCATAGGACCTGTCCTGCACGCCCTTTGCTAGCTTCATTGCCTATGTTCTGTGGCTTCATCATGACACAGCGACTAACCTATCTTGTTTCACAGGCGCTCACAGAACAAATGGTACGAATAACTTCATCAATAAAAATGCTGCAAATTATTTCACCTTTCACAGTTTCTAAAACAATGTTGTTGCTACACCGTGAAGTGATTCATTTCCTCTGGGAAATACTGATCTTTGCAACTGTCCAGGAATTGGATTTTGTTGATGAAAATATTTTTGGTTGCAGTAGCTTTAAATCCCCCCAATCCAGGTTTGCTCTTACAGCCAATATTTGATGCCTTTTCAGAGTGCTGATGAGACAGGGAACCCCCATTCTGTACAGACTAACAAAGGACACGGACATTCTATTTCAGGCAATTTCAGTAACAGAAAAGTCTTTACTAAGGGATCAATGTCTCTAAAATCAAGTGGAGTTATAATGACCTGGAAACCCACAGGAATTGAAGAAACAATGAGCAGTTTGGGGAGGTGCAGGCTGAGCTGCTTTTGTTTTCAGCAAGTGGTCCGATTACAGATGAATATAAGTGTGACAAGTGCTTCCTATGCCTTGGTATTACTCTAATTTTCAGTTGTTAGGTACTGCTTAAGTTTGCTGACTTATTTCCTCAGTGAAAACTGTACCCTACCCCTCTTTTCATGTGTTCCTAATAAATGGCCACGTAACATGCTGCATTTGTTTAGAACATATTAACTAAACTTATTTCTCTCCATTTTCAACATTTTGCATGAGATTCTCTCTACTTTCTTTCATTTTTTAAAACTATTTGCTTCAACTTCATTTGCTTTCCAGATCTGGCCAGCTCTGGTTGGGCCAAAGGCTATACCCCCCTTGACTTTGAACTCCTGTGTCCAGATGGAACACGTGCTGCAGTCACAGAATGGGCAGCCTGTAACCTTGGGCCCATTCCTCCCAGCACAGTCATGACTCGACCAGTCACTGTCACTAAAATCTACGACTTTTTAATGAAATCCCAGGTAAGACAGTTAACAGGGAAAAAGCACGTTATAACTTGTTATCACTTGTCAGCATGAGAAGGGAAGTTACTGTGCCCTTGTACTTGGACGTTGTGAGGCTTCACCTAGAGTACTGTGTTCAGTTCTAGAAAGACACTGGGATGCTCGAATGTGTCAAGAGGAGAGCTACCAAGCTCATGAAGGGTTTAGAGAGCAAGTCATATGAGGAGAGGCTGAGGGAGCTGGGCAGGTTTAGTTTGGAAAAGAGGAGGATGAGGGGGAACCTCATTGCTCTCTGCAACTACCTGAAAGGAGATTGTAGAGAGGTGGGTGTTGGGTTCTTTTCCGTAGTAACTAATGACAAAACCAAGGGAAATGGTCTGAAGTTGAGGCAGGGGAGGTTTGCATTGGATGTTAGGAAGAAATTCGTTACAGAAGGAGTGGTGAAGCACTGGAATGGCCTTCCCAGGGAGGTGGTTGAGTTATCATCCCTGGAGGTGGTGCTTCAGGACCTCCTATAGTAGCAGGCATGTAGGGGGTTATTTTGTGTTGATCAATCAATCGGGTATTAAGGTTTTTTTTTGTTGTGAGTATGGTTGGACTTGGTGATCTAGGACATCCTTTCCAACCATGATTATTCTGTGATTCTATGATTTTGTGATTCTGTTATGTAAGACTGCTGTTTTTCAAGATCAAAACCTTTATATATTACACATAGAATGTGCTTTCGGTTCCAATATGAAAGAATGAAAAATGTGCATAGGAGACTGGCAAAAATAATGATTTGGAGTCTCTAAAGGGGGCTTTTGGCACCAGATGCCATCCTTCAGTGGCCATACTTCTGCAGAGAAACAAACAACTGCAAAACTGCATCCTTTTTTGTGAATAAGGACAGTGATGGGTGGAAGCAGAAACTTGTTTTCTGCTAGATTTTGCTTTAAAACTGAAAAAAAACCTGAAGTCACCAGTGTCACCTATTTATGATCTAAGCTGTGGAACATACTTCTTTTCTGTTTAGGAATCTCTGGGAAGCAAACAGGATTCTGAGTTCCATCTCTTTCAGTCACGGAAGTACGGTGAAAGTGATCTGCTTTTTAAAGATACTACTCGGTACCTCGTTCATGCCAGTCACATGAGCTATCAGGAAATCCTTGGAGTGTCTTTCTTTCAACTGGCAGAGTCAGTGTTTAACTGTACACCCGCAGGTAAAGCCAAGCCCTTAATTTTGCATTACGGAAAAACCCAAAGCAGGAAGCCTTCTGTGCATAGCTGTTGCCCTTTTATTTAGAACAAATGGAGAAGTTTGTTCTAAGCAACTGTGGTTGGAGCTCCTTTAGAGCCTCTTACAATTCCTATCCAAAACCACTGAAGCAGGAACTCTGTAGGCACAGAATAACCAATAGATTTTAAAGCAAATATGCTGTTACTGAAATATGACTGTTCTGCTCCCACTCTGAAGTCTTTCCCTTCAATTCCAAAGGTCATGTCTGTGACGAGGGACTGTAATGTTTATTTGAATATGAAAAACTTGGAAAAAAGCTAAGAAATTTCAAATCTGATTATTGAGTTAGCCTCAAAATAAGTTAATTTGGGCTGCTCAGGGGGTTTGTGGGGTCTCCTTCTCTGGAGACATTTAAAATCCATCTGGACATGTTGTTATGTGACTTGATCTAGGTGATCCTGCTCTGGCAGGGGGTTGGACTGGATGATCTTTCGAGGTCCCTTCCAATCCCTAATGTTCTATGATTCTGTGATAATTCAAGAATTTGATATACAATACAAATTTATGGGATATCTTTCTCATAACTTTCCACTGAAAGCTGTATGAAGTGTGCATTTAGCAGTCACTAAAACCAAAACTGTCTGTGAACCAGGGACAAGCTGTTTTGAGATCTGAAAAATCTCTACTGAAATAAATGAAGATCAAACAGTAATTCAGACTGAATTGTGAAAGAACTGAGATTCAAAAGGGAAGTGTTACCTCTATCCTGCTCTTTTAGTGAATACTACCTGAAGAATTTGTTGTTTTCAAAGCCAATAGCATCTTCAAATGTATGCTTTCTTACTGGTTTGTAGGCATCTTGGACTTCTGCAAGCAGGACATCTGTGCATCTCCATCCAACTGAGAGCAAGGGACACATCTCACCATCAATTAAAAACCCAAGGAAATACTCAGGTTCAGCCTATCCAAAGCAGTCAAACAAGGAAGCCTCTAGAAACAAGTCATCTAGAAATGTATGCTCAGTACTCTCATGTCTTGTTTTAAAGCAGATTTTATGTTTATGATAGTGTAATACTACTCACATGTTACCCCTTTCTTGTTTGGAGCATGGCATCGTGAGCAGCAGCACAGGCCAGTCTGCGTAACCCACAGCACAGAAGTAGGATCAGCAGATCTGTACAGCTATGGAGAAATCAGCGTTTTTGTGGAAATAGCAGGGCCAATACCACGGACTAAAATACAGACTGTCGTGCATGGAACAGGTTAGTTGGTCACAGTTTGCCTTGCTTGTCTTATAAACTGCTTCCGTGCAAAAAAAATCACCTGACATTGTGGTAGCTGCAGCCTATATCCAGGATTTTGGTTGCAGCTACATAGTCCTTACTGGATACACATATAGGCTAAATGTAGTTGCTATCAGAATCAGTGGTCTTTTCTGTATGTAACTGGGAATGTATCTGTTTTATTAATCACCCATTTATACTAGCAAATCAAAACATTTTTCTTTCAAATTAATGCATTGAGGCATCTAATAGCCAGCAGAAGTAGCTGCCTGTGCCTTAAGGTAAAGGGAAGCTATGAGTATTCATGTCTGTGAAAAAGTCCAACTATTACTTTGTAGCACTATGATGTTTTGAATCTATGATCCTGCGGTGTCAAAATACGATATATCAATTAAACAGAATTGGTTTTACAAGCAGAAACTGCCTGACCACGATATGAAACCTTTTAAACAGCAAGTATCATGTGTTCCTTTTGCCAGTTGGTGAATATATTTAGCGTGAGTAGCTCTGCAAGGGCAGGGCTCATTTCAGTTTGCGAGAGTGTCATCACCTTCTGTTCCCATACACCCTGAACCAGGCAATATTAAGATTATTAATTAAAAAATCATTTTAAAAATACCCCAATTTTTCCAGTCCTTGCTACATACATTGCAGTTTTGTATAGCAACTGCAATAAATTAGATGAATTTTTAGATGAATTAGATGAAGCTAGCAATAAATTAAATGAAAATGGTGAAGTCAGACAGCTATGATAGAGATGAAGTCTATGTATCTGCTGTGTAACATAAAATCCTGCACTAGAAAGGCAGCAAAAGTAAGCACAGTATTTTACAGCTGAGAATACCTGGTTTTAAACAGTTTGTTCCATGTCTTTCCAGTTGTTTGACTTGGTTGCTCTTCTCCTCCCCTTTTTGAATTCCTGAGGGGAAAAAAAATGCACACACTGGCTAGTAGCAAGGGCTTTAGATTCAGTGAATCTGAGCTGGGACTGTTTTCTCTCTTTTTTCCCATTGTTTGGCATCAACTAATGGAACAACAGAGAGAGGATGCAAGTCCAAGCTCATCTACCTTTCAGAGGAAAATGGAAGAGCTAGATGGTGAATGTAGTAAATCCTTACATACTGTGCTGCAGCCAGCAAACTGTAGCCCTGAATAAGCAGGGCAAACAGCAGGATCCTTGCTTAGGTTCTCTGAGATGCTGCCACCTTTTTACCAGAGCTGACATGCCACCTGCGGGACCTATGTAACGCTGCACCTCAGAGAAGGAAGTGAGGAGACCAGACTGACAAAATGCATCTGCCAGCTTTAGTGTTGTCAAGAGCTGCTTGCAGCTGAATACATTAAAAATCTGGGTTATACATAAGATTTTATGAGTTGGAGGAACAGGGGAGTTGCTTCCTGACATTAGAGATGTCTGATAGGCCGTTTTGATGTTCCTGCTGTTCAACTTTGGTTTAAAAGCATCACTCCAGTGCCCTGCATGAATTGCAGCATGTGAAGCACTGCCCTGTGTCATCTCTCAGTCTCTCAGTTCTGAATGTGACAGGAACTGCCTGTATTGCCTGCCTCTTATTACTCTGCTACATTAAGAGATGGGTGCTGCCTCAGTGCTGTGAAAAGTAGCTGGCTCAGGCTTGGAATGCCCCAGATCTGTTTCTGATCCTCTTAAAAGTATGGTAGTGGTGAATGAACACTAGAACCACTGCTCCATGCCTCACCAACAGCCCACTCAGTTACTTAATGGTGTTAATCTCTTTGGAGATTTGACGACTTCTCTGCATGCACACAAGACTGATACATCAGCCACAAAGATGATTAAGGGAATGGAACATTTCCCTGATGAGGAAAGACTGAGAGAACAAGGTCTCTTGAGCTTGGTAAAAAGGAGACAGAGTTGATAAATGTTGATAAATTATGAAAAAAATTTATCAACATTCATATCCCATGAATGTTTATAATATGGAAAGGGCAGGTGTCAAGAGGATGGAGCCAGGCTCTGCTCAGTGGCATCCAATGATAGGACAAGGGGTAATGTGTGTGAGCTGGAACAGAGGAGGTTCCACATCAATATGAGAAGGAACTTTTTCACAGTGAGGGTGACAGAGCACTAGAAGGGGCTGCCCAAGAGGGTTATGGAGTCTCCTTCTCTGGATGTTTAAAACCTGCCTGGCCATGTGCCTGTGTGACTTGATCTAGGGGATCCTGCTGTGGCAGGGGGATTGGACTAGACGATCTTTCAAGGTCCCTTCCAATCTCGAATGTTCTTTGTGATTCTGCAATCAGGCATATTTAACTGGTGTGAGCCAAAAGAAGGGCTTAAAAAGTGGAAAGGTTGTTAGAAAAAAATTTATTTCCATAAATTAAAAACACACACAAAAGAAACAGTAAAATTTTAGATTCACAAAATATTGAACAGAAACAAAATGCCAAGAGCATGATGGAGGCTAATGGCACAAGTGTACAAACGCTCACTATATCATAGTGACTCACTAAATCATAGAGACTTTTAATCCAGTTACCGTCCGTGTTCTGGAAGAGCACCTGGAACATAAATATACCAAAGGTCCACCTCAAATGAAATACAACACATTAGAGGTGCTTGCTGAAAATTCTATCTGGCAAGCATCAGAACTCAAATGTCTGCAGCCACAAGGCCAGCCAGGCAAATGCTGTAACACACATTAAGAAGCCTTAGCCGCTTCAGTTGTAGCATGATGAAAAAAAGATTAAATACAAGTGATTTTTCTACCTCCCATAATCAACACTTGCAGTAAAGAGCTGCCCAGCTCTGCAGAATTTCCTAAGCGACTGTACAAAGCAAAAGCTTTGCGACTCTTCTCAAGCTGCTCTAGTCATCATTCTGTAAGTAGCACATACAGTGTCTTCCCCTGATTATACAAGAAGAATCCTCACTAGAGCGGGTTCACTTTATATGAAAAGGCCAGTGTACACATCCTTCAGCTAAGGATGTACAAAAGACCACCAAAGATGCATCTGCTATGCATTTCTGTTTCGGTTATGTGGGACAGAAGCAGCTTTTGCAGAGTCATCACTCACAGTGTACAAGCAGCAGCCACAGGGAACACGGCTGCTCCACAAGTGCTGTAAACAGCAACAGAGGTGGAAAACTAAAGGAAAAGTGCACAAGCACGCCTGACATCTGTGTGCTGGAGCGGGGTGAGAGACACTTTGTCTCAATCATCTTACATCTCTATCATCACAGAAATACTAAACCAAAACTGAATGATGCTATATATTTGGCTTTCCACAAACTAAGACCTGGGATAAGCTAGGCATCTGCAACATCGTTTTGTAACTCCTCCAATTACTGTAAACAAAAGAGAATAGACTGTTTTCTTTGCTCTGCTCTCTCTCCTGCAGCTGTTAAAAAGAAAGCAAAGAAATGTTATTTCAAAGCAATTGAAACCAACAGAGCAGGGAAGCAGACAAAAAAGTCCAAAACCACCCACAATCCAAAGGAAAAATCCAACATATTCCATGTTTTGAAGCACATTAGAGGTCTGAACTTTGCCTGGACCCAATTCTCCTACCTCCCCACCCATACCCTTGTTTCCTTAAAAGCCCCAGTAAGGTTATGGCTAAATTGTGCTCACAGCACTAGAAGCCTCCCCTGTTACCAGAAGGTGAATGAATGCTGTGTAACAATCCCATTCCATAGCATTAAACCACAAAAATATATCTCACTCTTGGTACAGCTTCCAACCAGCCAATAATTGGGGTAATAAATGTGTATAGGAAAAGTTTACAACATTTTTAATAGGCAGTCAACCTTTATTTTTTAGGGATCTCTTTTTATAAAAATAAAGAGGATCAATTAAAGTGTTCTACAGCAGTCCAAACAGGTTAACCAGACCTTGCTGCTGACTTACTATATCAGTCTGTTCAAAGCTTGCCTGCTTTGTTACTTTACCCTCAAAACCCGAATGACTATAAGTGTGCACTCCACTCTACTCTTCTTTCGTCTCTCTTCCTGATTAAAGGTAATTAGCCTTCAAAACAAGAATGTAAACTTCTAGGAATCCCAGCACATAAACTGGGAGCAAAACAAGCCCAGATTACAATTCTTTCGTGACTCAGGCACACACAGTGTAATAATCCTCTTCGGTTTTTCTACTTTGAAAGCTCCGGAGAGCTCTTGTTAATTTTTTTGAAAAGCTCTTGTTCATTTTTGTTTTTCTGTTGGGTCAGTAACAGAAGTGTCAGAGCAACAGAAGCTAACGATGGTATTTTCAGTCCTGTGTTCATTAGGACTTTATCAAAAATGCCCATCCACTAGCTATTTGCTCGTTTTGAAGGTAAATAGAAACTCTCTTTATGGGGAGGTAAAAAAGAAAGTGCAAGTTTCAAGTGACACGTGAAAGAACAAACTGGTTTGATTTGAGCATCCCAGCAATGACAGCTTTGCCTGAATAACTTCTTTAGGCACTAATGGACAGAAATTACCTGAACTGCAGCTCGCATTCATTTTGAATTAAGCTTCAAGTAAGTTTAACAGAAGTTATCCCAGAAGGGAGCTCTCTTCCCTCAAAAGGTACAGCTAGGAAATTGCCCAGCGCTGCATCAGATAATTACAAATGGCCTCACTTAACGACAACGAAAACGTACATTTGCACAAGCTAGAAGGCTTTCTGTGCAACACCAGCTATTACGTGCAACAGTGCTGTTCAGAGAATATCCAATTATGAACAACAGGAATTGTAAATGGCATTAAAATCAAGTTGCTATTTTTAATGGAATTACAGTAACTTAAACATGAGTCTTGAAGATTTTGCTGGTGTTCTCTGTATGCATTGGCTCAGCTTGGTAAGAAGAAAAACCATCTACTTACGTACCCTGTGGATTAACGTCCTCACAGGCTAATTACCTTTTCCTCTGGAGAACAGGCTGGCATCAGCCAAACAGTTAAAAATTTAGTATTTGGGAAAAATAAGTACTGGGCACTATTTTAAATTATTACCTTTCCTTGAGCTCAGTCACGTTCAAAGGTGTCCTCATGCAGCAAATGGAGAGACGTATACAAAGTGCAAGTTAGTTAAAGTCTAGTTATGTGGGGCTTCTGCTGCATGAAGCCAGGAAGGGCACAGAAACTCAGATGGAACCTTCTAAATAAATGGAAGGAAGAAAAAATTGAAAGCAAACCCAGACAGCTACTTGTAAGTATTAAAACGTTAGTGGTATATAAAGAATGTGTTCACTAGAATTCATCTTAATCAAATACCATCTCTCTTCTGTCAGGTTGTTTGAAACAGCCATTACAGTAATAACAGCAGACTCAAATGTGCAAATGATCTGGAGTAGAGTTCTAGCATCACTGAAGGTGCACTACTTCCTCCTTTACACACCTACTCTATCTCCAAAAGGTGTTTAAACGTAATTAGCAGTAATTTACAGGTTGGGGAAGGAATGGTAAATTGTATGTGGCTGTTACACTCAAACATGGACTTAAAAGAACCCCTCCAATAGCATTGAAAAAGAAAGAAAGCACCTTAAAGAGGGCCACAGCCAGTAACTCTCATCATATACTAGAACAGAGTGGTAGAGTAATGGATTAAAAAGTCAGTAGGTTTTTCCTAACAGGACTCAAATACAAAAGGAGCTAATCGGACCATTCTTGGCCAACCAGTTCCCTCAGATGCCAGAGGTCTGCTCCTGCTCAGTCTCCTCTGCAAAAAAAGCTTCAAGGTCTGTTAGCTTCTGAATCAGAAGAGCATCTAACTCTGCACTCTGCACTGCAGCCTTTTTCCCTCGGGTGAAACTACCCACTGCTTTGATTTTGCCTCGTATCTTCCGTTTCCGGGGAAGAGTGAAGTCCTGAAACTCTAGGATCCGCTTTCTCTTCTGCTGGCTGACAGAAATCAAGCGTCCATTTTTCTCCTTAGGCTCTTCAAAGATTGTTTCCAAGCTCCTGGTAAAAACAAAGGATAGAACTCACTGATACCCAAGAAATAGTTAACCACCTTTACCAGCAGGGACACAGGTGGATTTCCTAACTCAAGTGAACACACTTCTAACTTTTACATTTTCACAGTCCCTCCCACCTTTTGTGATGTTCACTGATCCTCTGTCAACTGATGTCAACTGATCAGTTGCCCCTGCAACTCCACATCACAGCCAGCTGAACCATCTGGCATTGGTGCCTAGACATTTGGATTGAATCTCTTTCTATCCATATTTCAGTTCAAAAGTACAATCACAGAGTCCTGATTTTACAGAATAAATAATCTGAACATTAGGAAATATGTCAGTCTTGATAAACATCCTATACTTGTTGACACATGGTGCTTCTTACAGTATTAAAGAGTATTTATTTGCCTTTAAATTTGAAAAACTAAGTAGTGTACTTGGATGGACGCTGAAATTACTAAGTAGATGAAAAGATATATAAATCCACGATTTAATAGGTGGAAATTACTCATTCATACTCTACTTCACTGTTTTTCATCCAAATAGTAAAAGATTCTAATTACAGAATCACAGAACATCAGGGATTGGAAGGGACCTCAAAAGATCATCCAGTCCAATCCCCCTGCCACAGCAGCATC
>JAOXOE010000776.1:8637982-8700214 GCA_028565055.1 Phoeniculus purpureus | reverse complement strand
CGAGCGGGTTCAGCTGCGCGCGGTGCAGGTTCTCGAGCAGCGCGTCGCGCAGCATCGCGTCGTCCGGCGTCTCCTTGACGACCGCGGGGATCGCCTCGAGACCCGCGCGCTGGCTCGCGCGCCCGCTCCCGATTCGCCCGACGCTGCCTCTGCTCAGCCGCCGTGACCGGGGCCTTCTGCCGCCCGCCCCGCACCCATTTAATGGCCCGCGCGCAGGCGCGGCGGCGAGAGCGCGCACCGGGGCTCTCCCGCGCGCCGCCTGACTGGGGAATGCGAGCGGCGGCCGCGGGGACGCGCTCCCGGGGCCTCTGGCTGCGCGTCCCCGCCACGGTTCGTGCCCGCCGCATCGAGCTCTCACCTTGTGGGAGCGGCGCCGGACGGGGGGCGGCTCGGTGGCTCCCGGGGATCCGCAGGCGGTCTGGACGGGCAGCCGCGCGGGGGAGGCGGCTGCCGGGAGCACCGGCGGCGGGACGTGTTGCGCGCCATGTGCGGGACAGCGGGAGGCGGCGGGGCCGATCCCCCGGCGGGGAAGGCGGGAAGCGTCAAGGCGCGCGCGGGCCCTCGGTGCCCTCAGCCCGGCACCGCGGGAGGGCGGGCGGCGCGGGAACAGCCTCCCCCCGCTCCCCCCCCAGGCCCGCACGTCTGCAGAGAGCAATTCACGGGAAGAATCCCGCTCACCGCCCGCCCACCGCAGCTGGCAGGTCCTGCCGCTGCCCCCGGCTCCCTCGCACGGGGGCACTGAGGCACCGGCTGGAGCGTCAGCGCAGGGTCCCGGTGCCCCCCTCACGCCTCCCTGACAGGCTGTGCGTGGGAGTGTGCGTGTTTGTGCGTGTGTACATGTGCGTGTGTGTGTTAGACATCCCGTGTCACTGCTGTGTGGGTGACATCTGGCACCCCCGCAGGGCAGCGGGCTGGGTGCTGCTGTATCCAGCAGATCAGCTTGTTCGGAGGCACCAGTCTAGCACCGGGGTTGTTGCTCTAACAAAGAGCAGGACCATTTCCACATCGGTTTAAGGAATTTACGTGGGGAGCAGGATCATTGCTGGGGAGCAGCGTCCCAGCACCCACATCCCTGCTATCGCACAACGGCAGTGAGGGGCCCTGGGTTGCCCAACTCCTGGGATGGGGAGGTCCGTGTAGGAGCGAGGAAGGGCTTGCAGGGTCTGGTGAATGAAATGCTTTCTCCCACATCTCGTTACAGTGAATAACCCCGGTGGAATCGAAAACACAAGTTTTTCGTGTTCATCTTAAACAACAAGGTGCTGTGTCAGGAGCAGATGGTGGTGTAACTGCTGTGAAGCCTCTCCTTGCGAGTTTGAGTTTCAAACATGGACACAGCCAGGCTCGATGGCAGCTGGAGCCGCAGGCGCCGGCCTGGAGAAATCTGTGTGAGGCTGCACGTCGCTGTGTGAGCTGAAACACTGTTCGGTGGTGACTGTCTGCTGTAGCCGCTGCCCGACGGGGACTCAACACACACATACAGACGTGTAGTGTTGATCTTAAAGGTCTCTTCCAACCAAAGAGATCGATGATGCTGTGCCGCGACACGCTTAGTGCCTCGGCCGGCCCTCACCCTCCCCGCCGCCAGGGGGCGCTGCGCTGGCTCGTCGGACGGAGGGGCGGTGCTCTGGCCCCCTGTTCCGGTGGCGGGCGGGGCTCTCCCGGTCCCAGCGGGACCTGTGGCGGGCTGGGCTGCTTTCCTCCTGCACCGGTGTCTCTCTCCGGCTGCCGGTCGCCTCCGGCCCCTTCGCGGCACGATCCGTTCGTGCGGGACTCGGAGGAGCGGCACCGCGGCCTCCAGCGCCTCACGGCGGGGGCCCGGAGTGTCTGTCCACAAGCACTAAACCCGCTCAGGTTGTTGTTTCGTGCAGGCGAACAGGGCGGCTGCTGTAAGTTACTGTGTGGTGGGGTTGTTTCTTCTGTTGCCCCTTAGCCCTTGCTTACAGCCACGTCCCTTTAGCTCTTTGGCTTGTGTGGGGGTACTGGTCCAGAGGTTCCTGTCCCTGAGGCCTTGGCAGGCGGGAGGTTCCGTGTGGACAGAAGCTCCTGCTGGAGCTGGGTGGGATTCGCTGTTCTCTTGATTTTTATAGGCTTGTGAAGGGAGAGGAGCTCAGTCGTTAGAGTGAGAAGGAGTTGGTTTGGTCAGGTATTGGTTTTGTCACTCAATTCTGGATTTGAATTGTAGAATACAGCTTAGGGTCATATCCTCTTCACAGCACCTTTCCAAGCACAGCAGTAGGTGGGTGCAGTAACCATCAGGATTCAAACGGGTTTGACTTTATTATGAACAGATTGTGTCAGAACTGCATCAAGTCAGCGAGGCTGAGTGAGCAGACAGATGTGTTTCACATCCAACGTTAGCGCTGAATTACGCTGTTTGTATGCAGGTCAGGTGAGTGGAATTGCTGCTGTTGTTACAATACAGGCTGCTTTTAGCACAGATCCATTTGCTGGATTCATAATGAATAACAGGAACCAATTAATGTGGTGTCTAAGCTAACAAACAGCACTGCAGTGCAGAATGCGTTTGTTTACTGCGGACTTGGATCTATAGCACAGTGGAGAAACGTTGAAGCAGATAAGCAATGATGAGATTCTGCCTTGTTAAAGTCCTCGGTTCTAACTTCTTTTTAGTTATGACATCTTGGGCATTCTGTGGGACAGGAGAAAGTTTAGTTATCCTCATATGAGGGTTTACTGGTCTTTATGGAGCATTATTATCCAGAAAGTGTTCTTTAAAACAAAGCCAAACCCAACAGACACACCACCCCCAAACCCATCATGAAACATGGTATTATGTGAGTTTACATGATAACATTAAAATATAAAGATTCAGCTTGAGGTGTCAGACTGGAATGTGAGATATTTGCATATAGTTGTTTGCCCAACCACAAATTTGTTCTGTGGTGTTAATTCTCTTACTCTTCTCATGCTTTTGTTTTGTAGCTTTACAAGGGAGAAACAAACCTTCATTGACTCAGTTTTCATGGTTACTTGCTATAAATTCTCATGGATGTGGGCTGTTATCACTACGAACAGTTAGCAGTTAGTGTTTCAAATTTAGGACTAATCTTAAAAATGACATGTATTGAAAAATCATTGGGCATTCACATGCCTTAGACTTAAATCCACAGCTTGTACGCGTTCTCCCTAAGCTTCTTTTCTTGACTACTTTGTGTCATGCTGTCACTGGGTGTGTTCTGGCCCTATCTTAAAGGGGATTTCGCCCAATAGTACAAGAACTTGTGCTGAAAGCTCTTTTGCTTAAATTTAGAAGTGCCTGAAACACTTTTTCTCAGTAGTGTAAATAGTTGCTTGAACTGCGTATCTTGACATGAACATAATTCTTCTGTCTACCACACGGGGCCCACCTCTTTCAGAAAATATTGAAGTAATATTTTATATGAGAACAAGATTTCATTTCCCTTACAAAATACAGATGTTGTTTTCCTTCATTAGCTTTAACTCCCTGCAGCTTGCAGCAACAAGGCAAAAATCCTGTGGACAAGCCAAAAACACTACCTGTTCTCCTATAAGATTTGTGTGTGTTTGGGTTGTGTTGTTGTCATTTTTCCCCTCTTATGATTTGTTGTTGATAATTTAAGTGGTTGTTCAGCTGAACTTCTGAAAAATGTAGTCATATGGATTGTGCCCAAAACTTCTCAGAAGTTCCTTTCCTTCTGGCTGCAGCCTTGTCTTTTCTGCCTTAGTTCAGGCAATCATTAGGGTGATACTTCAGACTATTCTGTTGCCTGTTATGAAGTTCAAGAATGTGTTTGTAGTCATCAAGTGCAAATTTTGAGGGCGGTGACAGTATCTGTTTTGGGAAAGAAGCTTCAATACAACTGGTTCAGCAAGTTCTGTCTAGTTAGAGTTTATAAAACATTCTTATTTTTAGAAAACTGCTGAAACACAATACTTAGAGTTCATAAAACCAGAGTTGTTATTAGAACTACATGTGAAAGTAAACATTATTAGTGGAAAAAAACATGTACAGAGTACCCTGACATGTTTGAGACGGCAGAAAAGCACATTCAGATCTTTTCTGTAAAGGAACATTGTGTGCCCACACATGGGACAGGAAGCACAAATCACAGAACTTTAGGGATTGGAAGGGACCTCGAAAGATCATCTAGTTCAATCCCCCTGCCAGAGCAGGATCCCCTAGATTCAGTCACACGGGAACATATCCAGGTGGGTTTTAAATGTCTCCAGAGAAGGAGACTTGCAGCCCCTTCCAGTGCTCTGTCATCTTCACTGGGAATAAGTTCCTTCTCATACTGATGTGGAACCCCCTGTGTTCCAGCTCACACTCATTGACCCTTGTCCTATCACTAGATCACATTGAGAAGAGCCTGGCTCCATCCTTCTGACATCCACCCCATCCACGTATTTATAAACATGAATGAGGTCAATGCATTTTTATAGCATCTTGTAGCCGCCAACTTCTAGATGCAAATGTCTTCGTTATAGATTAATTTATTGAAATAATGACACTTGTCGGTTAGTCTAGGTTGACAAAAAGTATTTCTTACTTCCTTTTAATTTTGCAGGCTCTGAAAATGCACCAAACCCGACGATTACCGAGGCAGCACATGCATCTAGCAGGGCAATCACTCACTCCCCAGTCTGCCAGACCTCAATTTCAGGACTGGAGTCATGACAATCTCGATCAAGTTGAGTGTGCTTGGCATCAGAGAAGGTGGTTAAAGGAATTCCGCATCAGGTAATAAGTATAGAAGTACAAATAAATTTTCAGTGAATAGACCAGGAGGATCACACCTAAAGTTTGGTTTCAGTGCAGCTTACAGCAAAGGTTTTTGTTCACAAAGGTGTGCCAGACAGTTCTGAAAACATTCTGTGGTAACTTGAGGACATGTGTTAGCACAGTCATCTTTCATATCCTTTTGATTTTCTAATGTAAGATTTTAAACTGCCTATTTAACTGCTTTTATAGGGGCCTGCCAGGTGTAATGATTTAGTCTTGCTCTCTATTTAGTCTTCACCAAGGTGGGATGGTATTTGTTTAGAGACTGAAAGCCTAATGTTTGTTGATTGAGGAGACCTGATATAGCAACTATTGACTTGCTGAAAGAGGAAGGCCCTGTTCATGGCTTTGTGCTTTAAGTAATTACCTTGCACTGTCCTCGGTGTTAATTGGGGTCCTCTGTGTGCCAATTAACTCTTAAATCTTCAGGGAAAAAAAGGGAGCTGAAAGGATTGATAGTATCACAATCACATAAGCTCGGTGAGCAGTGGAACTGCTGTGGGAAGCTAGGAAGAGGGAAGATCTGCCAGTTTCAGGCAGGGGTAAACAAGTATTCTGGAAACAAGCTTGACTCAGTTGATTGATTTCAGGGAAACAGTGATGTTACTGCTTCTAAATCACAAGGCCTCCCAGTTAATCAGCAGCCTGCTCATTAGTGTCACAGGGTGTAGGTTGGTCTCTTGTAAGACATTTCAACTGCCTGGGTTTCCTAAAGGAGTGTGTCCCAATTCAAATCTTGAAGTGGTGCTTGGGCCTCTATTATTACTTGGTGAGTAGTCCTGTTAAACATACTAATTTCAGGGTGTAAATGTATTGATCATTGAAAATGAGACCCTTAGTTTTATTACTGAAACTAGCATAGAAGTTTATTGCTGCCTGGGAATTAACAGAGGGAAAGTACAAAGACAACTAACCTTTCCTTGTGTTCCAGATATCTAGCAAGAAAATTCTTCTGCCTGTGGGCCAAAAGGACATTTGGACAAGTTCTTCCTTCAAAAGCCAGGTAGATAAAATCAAGGGTGGGGTTGTTTGGGTTTTTATGATTTTTCCTTTCTTATTTCTTTATGTTTTGGTGCTGTACCATTGGGCTAAGAAAGTATGCACAGGCAAGAAAAGATGTGAATCATAGAGTGAATAGAATCATAGAATGCATTGGGTTGGAAGGGACCTTTAGAAAGTCTATTCCATTCTCCCTGCAGTGAGCAGAAACATCTTCAACTAGATCAAGTTGCCCAGAGCCTCATCCAGCTTGACTCTGAATGTCCCAAGGGATGGGGCCTCTACCACCTCTCTGGGCAACCTGTTGCTGTGATTTACCACCCTCGTTGTAAAAAAACTTCATCCTTATATCTAACGTACATTTCTTCTCTTTGAATTTAAAACCATCACCCCTTGTCCTGTCATAACAAGTCTTGCCAAAAGTCCCTCCCTATCTCTTTAGACTCCCTTTAAGTACTAAAAGGCTGCAATAAGGTCACCTCAGAGCCACGTTTTCTCCAGACTGAACAGCCAAACTTGTATAGTCTGTCCTCACAGAAGTGCTTCAGCCCTCTGATCATTTTTGTGGCCCTCAGTTTGGGTATCTTTTGTGATGATTTATTTTTCTTCCTGCCTCTCCTTGTTGTTTGCTTTTAATAATAGTGGTTTAACTTTACTAACTAAACTCGTAGGAATCGGGGTTATCTTGGTGAAGTTGAACTGTATGTGCATATCAATGACAGGATATGATTGTGATACTGGCTTTAAATTTATTAGTTTTTCAAAGTTATAACTAGAGATTAAAATTAAGGGCATTTTACTGTTAGCAGTATCGTTCTTGATGTATACCTACAAATGCTTTGGATCTGTCAGAGTTGGAAATACCTGTAGCAGATGATTTGTTTTTGTTGTTAGTGTTCTGTCAGCTGCTGAAAACTAACACTTTGATACTCTCTTCTTGTTTTAATCTTCATGTTTGTTCTTGCTTGACAACACCTTTGGGAACTGAAGCAGCTCCCACTGGAAAGACCTGCATTTGTTTGAGTCAAGAGAAAGATTAGCCCCTTAGTTACCCAGTTTTGTGGTGCTGTATCAAATACATTCCTGCTGTGCCTGCCTTCGTTGGTAAATGGAAGTTGTGCTGCAAACATGAGCACTTCTGTCCTCCCGTCTACTGAATGCAAAGGGAACAGACTAGATGATCTTTCGAGGTCCCTTCCAATCCCTAATGTTCTGTGATTCTGTGAATGTGCACGGCTTTGGGCACATGTAAATTCAGGACAGTGATTTGTGTGTTTGTTTAGGAGGATGAACGGAAATACATTTATAAAATAAAATGGAAATACATTTATAAAAGTTCAGCAAGGAATATTAGCAATAATTAATTGCCTTTTCAGATTTAAGATGCCCAGTTCTCCATCGATTTTATTTGCAGTGTTCTGTTAATGCATCGAGTCCAAATAAATAACGTATAGTTCATTTATTTTTCTTTTTTCCTTTTCTACTGGAGTGCTTGGAATGACTTAGCAGCTTGGCTTGCAGTAGGTAACTATGCACTTCAGCTTGTGAGGGGATTCATGTGTTTCAGTGAGGGACCTCTAGATACTCTGGGCCTCATACTGTGGTTACTACGCACATAACCAATTCATTAAGCTGGTGGGAGAGTTGTGATCAAAGGTTCCAAGTCTGAGCGTGTGTGCTTTTTGTTTGGTTAGCTTGTGTGTTTCCATGGTTCCTTCTGTTTTCCTTCTCTCCATCACAAATACAAATTGATGAGACGTTTAGGGAAAGTATTCATTGTGTAGCTGGTGAGATTTTCCGGTTCTTAGGCTGTTCCCCAGGTCATCTTGACCACAGGGGAAAATGTTTGAGAGACTATTAAAAAAAAAATAAAACTGCTTGAAATAGTAGATTATCCTTTTTAGTGAGGTGATCAAAATCCTAATTTCCTTGTGCAGACCTTCCTATATTTGAATTTTTAGTGGTTCATGATTCAGTTGAAATGTGACCTCTTACCTGGTCAGGTATGTGTTAATGAGATCTGGGTATAAAAGCAGAGAGTTCCACTGAGGTTAAATGATTTGAAGGTTGAGTGACTTCTGAATCCATTTTGTGGATGGCTCAGCACCCATTGGAAGGAGAAGGGATGTGAGCAGGTGAATAGCTTTGTTTTTAGCATAGATGATGCACAATTAACTGAAGGAGTTCTTTCCACAGAACCCTTATGAAGTTTTAAGATTTTGAATTTGGGATGACTTAAGATCAGCTTGCTGTTTCTTAGAACATAATGCGAGCACCAGAGTGTTATAAAATCTGAAGTAGCTTTTGTATTTATTTTTCTATGTAAAATACTTTGTGTTAAAGCAACAAAGAGCAAAAGTAGCAAGGAAAATACACGTTTCATTATCAACCGTGCTGGTTGGTTGAGTAAAATGCAGAGCTGAGGAGAGAAGATAGAAGTTACTCATAGGTCCAAAGTCAATTGGCACTTGGATATTTGGCAAGTCAGTTAACAACATCTGTTTTTCCTTCCTGACTCTGTGTGAAGTATTTACAGTTAGTGAGCTGATTGCTTCTTGTCCTACTTCACAGAGGCTTGGAATAGTGTCACAGCAGGGAAGTGTTTTTTAAATGCAATTAGATGCTGTTAGGCTAATCGCACAAGACTGGAACAGAGATGAAGTAATCTTCATTAAAACTGATTTGTGGTTCAACCTAGAAACCTGGATGATGTTTCTCATGTACAAATCTTTTCAAATGTTTAGAAGCTTTTATGACCAGAAGATTGTTCAGAAAAGTTTTGGAGAGTGGAAGAAGCGGTGCAGTGTTGGCAGAGAAAGGGAGCTCAGTCTCAGAGCAGCCAGCCATTACA
Source organism: Phoeniculus purpureus (assembly GCA_028565055.1). Lineage (NCBI taxonomy): Eukaryota > Metazoa > Chordata > Aves > Bucerotiformes > Phoeniculidae > Phoeniculus > Phoeniculus purpureus. The sequence goes on along the minus strand of JAOXOE010000776.1, from coordinate 8,691,596 downwards.
GGTTTGTGAAATGAACTCCTGTTACTGTGTGTTTATAGAAGTATGAGAAATTTTCCATAGGTTCTGAAGGAGTTATAAGTACCAGTAAGTGAGTTAGATCAACAGTACCTTCAGGCCAAGAGAAAATCTTCATTGCTTATTTTACTATTTTTCTTCCTTTTTTTGTGGCTGTTGTCTTAGGGTGAAGTCAAAATTCCCTCTCCGATATATCCTTAGAGAACAGCTGAACTTGAAGGAATCCAGCTTCTAGGTATCGGTAGCTATTTCACTGAAGGGCACTGTTTAAATTTTTCAGGCATTTCCTCCATAACTGGACGTTCCAGGCTTGGAGAACCTATGTGTGGCAGCAACGAGGAAAGAGGAACGAACACTGTCTTGCAGAGTCTCATGGTAAGTGAAGTGATGGTAATTACCTTTACTTGGGGACACAGTGAGATGGGGTTTTCCAAGGAAAATACACAGAATTCTCGGTCCCTTGTGCATGTTTGCACTGTGACCTCCCCCAACCCTATGGGGGGGTAATGCTATTAGGTACAGATGGTTCTCTGTCAGTGGGAGGTGTCCGTTGGATGCACTGCTGTGTAGCTATATAGTTATTGCAGGCTGCCAGTGAATAAGCTTAAGGGCCTGTCCATCTGCTCTGGATTCAGTTTGGTTTTGGTGGGGTGGTTTGGTAGGTTTTTTGTTTGTTTGATTTTTGTTTTGTTTCTTTTTTTACTTGATCACCATGTGCTCCAATAGATTTATTTTTTTAATAGAATATGTTGCTGGGTTTCTCTGCCAACTGTGGCTATGGAATTTAGATAATAATTCCCTGTGGTATTAATCACACGTTTTGTCTGTATTCAGTAGTCGTTCCAGCTTGTTTCTTGCAACGGAAAAGAAGCCCGAGCTTTTCAAATCCCCCTTGTCTGTCCAGATTCTCTGTTCTACAGGGGATTTGCACTGCTCATGAAGTTACCTATATTGATTGCAACTGCCTGTGGTTTCAGGGAATATCTGTTTCCCTGAAGGAGAGGATCACAACATTAGGGACTGGAAGGGACCTTGAAAGATCATCTAGTCCAATCCTTAGAGGTGATACTGTGGTTTAGTTCTTTGCTGTTAACTGGTCTCTCTGCATATGAGTGTAGCCTCAGAATATTATATAGACCTTTGGAAACACTCATGGGCTATCTAGATTTCATTTCTTCCTGAGTGAGGCCACAGTACTTAGAGAAGCAGCTGTGTATCGGTTAGACTTGCTTTGAGGTAGATTAATATTTTATTCACCAGATCACAACAAAATCTCATAACAAGTTTGTTTATTTGTTTTTTTTAATAGAAGTCTGAAGTGGCATAAAATCACTGGTGTTTTCTCTAAAAGCTTTGCTTGGATAGTGTTTGTTCTGACAAGCCAGACAGTTGTGAGGAGAAAGTGCAGTGCCTGCACTAAGTGGTAAACTGGAATGTGTGACAGCACTTCTGTTTTTAGCTGTGTGACCAGCCTGCTAAATAAACTTGTCTTGTTTCTGGTTGATCTCTTTGCTTGTACTAGAGAATAACTCTTGAAAAGCTACTGATGAACCTGATGAACTTTGTTTTTAAAACAGACCAAAGAAAATCCTGTAGTTCTTACCCAGTAAGGTAGTAACGCTGAATATTGTTGTATGATTAGGTACCCTGTAAGCACTCAAGACAAAGCAGTGCCATTGTGTGATAATTCATGCTGCTCTGAACAAGTGATGTGATGCTGTCAGCGTTTCAGAGACTCTTGTCAGGTTGGCACCCTCGACCAGGGTGAATGGTCGGGGTTGTGGCTCTGGTAACTCTTGTGGTTTCAGGGTTTCCCACGAGGTGTCACTGTGGGTTGGGGGCACTGGAGGTGGAGCATGAATGGTGGTGTGGGCTGTTTTGAAATGCCACATGCTCGAATGACTTGACGATGCTGTAATTTCTCTGTCCTGCACAGCAAATAAGCAAAAGTTACTCAGGACCTGGCAGTGCTGGCTAGTTTATGTTGATGTCCGAAGGACAAAGCATGGGATGCAGTCTGTGGCACTGGCATTCAGGGAAAGAAGCTGTTTGCGGTAAGAACAGAGTGGGAACAGAGATTTTTACTTGTTTTCTCTTACCTTTTCCTGCAGTGACTTAGTTCACTTGATTTTCTTTTCTTTTTCCTTTTTGGTGTGTGTGTGAATTCTTCTGATATGGTGTTCCGGTATGGTATTCAAAGACTGTGAATTTAAAAGGTGGTTATTCATACCTTTTTCTAGTGAAAGGAAGGTGATTTCTTGCACCAAACTATGGAACCTGCATTTGAACGTGTCTGTAACATTGTTTTGGCAGCGTATGGTGGGCAGTGTGGAGACGGCGACATTACCAGCACTGCACTGGGCGTAAAATCAATATTGTAGCTCTACAGCATTGGGCCCAGAGCCTGCAATTACGAGTAAGTCCTAGGAGCTTCATCCACTACCTTTTCTTACATTCAAGTTACACAGGTGTGACAGTTCCTATATAACCCTCTCTTCTACCAGGCATGGTTGCAGTGGCGAGAGCTGTACTTACACAACCACAATGCCAAGCAGATGGAGACTAAGGCAGTAACTCACCATCAGCACTGGGAATTGAAGAGGTGCATGCAAGCATGGCTGGGATACTTAAATCTCTGCAGAGTAAAGAAACTTCAGAATGGTGAGTGCAAATGATGAGTGTAGGATAGAAAAGGGCTTAGACCCTTTGGTTAGGACACAGTGATGGTTTTCTGCTCTAGGAGACACCACAATGTTACTACTTGCTTTGCAGATGATTAGATTTAGCTTGGACTGTACACTGTTACAGACCTGGCTGGCTAAGGTTATCTACTGAGCTGTTGGGAAGATACCTGCTTTCTATGTGATTAAAGAAAATGTGGAACAGTTCCCTTTATGAAAACTTGAACGTGGCATGTTGTATTCTGAAATAGTGTGAGCAGGACACGTTTCAGGACTCTAATCAGTCAACCTGTGTGTGGATTTCTTGATAATCAGACAAATCACAGCTCATACAGGGTAATAAAGATTATTACACCAGCTCTTTTGTTTCTTCCCTTGAAGTCACTGGAGTGGGTTCAGACATTTGTGTGAATTTCCTGTTCATCAGTGACAGTGGAAAAGAATCCAGCATGGATATCTGGGAACCTGTAATAGGAGCCTGCTGAAGTGTAAGCAAGCTTCTGTGTGTTGAGCAAGTGATGCAGTGTTTTAACTTCCCCTTCCTAGGTCAGTGAAGTCTGTTACTGCTTTATGACTGCCTTTGTGATCAATAGAAAGATTGTAGTCCATAGCTGAGTTGTTACTGTGAATTCTTACATTTCCCAGCGTCGGGGCTTCTGTTGGTTCAGAACCAGTGGCTTGAATGTCACAATTTCTTCTGATACAATTGGGACCAGCGTAGAACCAGTCATAAGCAATTTGTATGCTTGTTTTCTAGAGCTGGCCCAGCAGCATCACCAAAGCAGGATAGTCCAGCAGTGCTTCTCTGATTGGCGGCTGTCATGGGAGTGTAGGAGAAGAGTGCGTGCTCACCAGGAGGACGTTGAAAGGCTAGCAGCAAGGATTGCCCTTTGGAGAGCCTTTGCACACTGGAAGCATTGTATCCAATCTGTGTTCAGCCCTTAGCAGGGACAGGGTAGGCGCATTCCTGCAGAGGAAAGATCTGATTAATGAGCAGGAATGCTGCGTGGAAGTATGGGTGACAACACACATGTTATTAGAAAAATGTATGTAAGGCCATACTAATGTTAGTGATGCAATCTCAGTGACGGGGTATTAGCCTACTGACAGTAAAGAATCTGCAGGAAATAATGTAAGGTCAGGAGGAATTCCTTCCTTAATAGTGATTCAGAAATCACAGAAATGTTTTGGTTGTAAGAGACCTTTAATATCATCAAGTCCAACCACTGACCCAGCACTGCCAGGTCACCACTAAATAATGCCCCTCAGCACTACATCTGTATGTCTTTTCAATACATTTATAGATAGTGACTTCACCAGTGCCCTGGGCAGCCTATCCCAGTGTTTTATAAGTCTCTTGGTGAAGAAGTTCGTCCTCTAATCTGAAGCTCCCCTGGTGCACCTCGCAACCATTTCTTTTATCATTTGCTACTTAGGAGAGTAGGTTGATCCCCTCCTTGCTCAAACCAACTTTTAGGTAGTTGGAGAGAGAAGTAAGGTCTCCCTTGAGCTTTCTTTTCTCCAGGCTAAACAACTGCAGTTCCTTCAGCTGCTCCACAGAGCACTTGTGCTCTAGATTCTTCACCATCTGTGTTGTACTTCTCAGGACACACTACAGCGTCTCAATGTCCTTGTAGTGAGGGGCCCACACTTGACCCATTGTACAATACCGGAGGTGTAGTGATAAGGTAAAATCTAAAAACTTGACCATAATCAAACTTGTACAGGTGTTGGTGCTGGAAATTCAAATATTGGGGTAAATTGAGGTGGAGATGTGGTGCCTCTCTCTTGGAGAAGATTGTGTTTATACCTGGGTGGATGTTTCTGTGTAAAAGATGCTTTAACTTGGTGACAGATGTTGTACTGTGTGTGGAAGAGGTTCAACAGCGTGAGTTGGCTGAAAAACACTACAGACATCATCTGTTGGTAAGAGCACTGTTACATCTCAAGTAGAAGAGGCTGTGGAGAGAATGTGAGTGTTTCTTTCTGGTAGGGTGCCTGTAATATGGGGTGGGGGGATGTGAAGTTGGAGGTGCACCATTTTCTGCCATGGTAAGCTTGGATCAGGCATCAAGTTCCTAAATTCCAAGATTCTGCAATCTGCCCCTCAAATCCAAATGTTCTGTTCTCCAAAGCCCTTATTCTTCCAGTTGAGAATCTGCTGAAGTAGCAGATTAATCTTGATGGTGTTGGGCTGCCATGCTCCCTGGCCATTTCCCCATGACATGGTGTGTTTCCCCCTTGAGTTTTCCTGATTTATTTGTTTTCTTCTCAACTCTACCCTGATTGTGTGTTCACACTGTTTTACTACAGGAGTTTTTATTTCCCCCAGCAATGCCTATGTGGTTCCGTTCACATTATGAGTCCAGAGGGTATTGCTTGTGCAGGTAGTTGAGTACGAGACAAATCCTTGAAGGAAGGCTGGTGGGCGCAAGCAAGCCTCCAGCTCTTTCAGAAGTGAATTATTTTCAGGTGTGGATCAGCACCGATCATAACAAATGTGCAATAAACTGGTTTGGATCATAGATTGAAAATCCTGGGGGTTATAAAATCACTTTAAGGTGGGAATAATCTCATAATGCTATTTGATACATTCAAATCAAGGTATTGCAGGATTGTAGACCACAAGACCTTTTACAGAGGAGTCCTACAAGGGAAGCAAGTCCTTATTACTGGTAACAAACAAGTTATGAGTCTTGAACTGAAGGAAGAGATAGATTAGGAAAACCCATTGGGTCACTACTCAATGTGGATAACTGAACAAGGAGTTAGATGTCTTATGATAAAGCTCTAGGAAAGTGGAAAGAAATTGTAGTTTAGCTGGAGAAGTGACAGTGTGTGAGAGGGAATTAATGCGCGGCGTAGACAAAGTAGTAAATCTTAGCTGTTGTAAGGGGTAGTATCAAACACAGACTGTCTGTAAGATCAGACAGTTCTAGACTTCTCAGTGCTTGCTGATTAGCACTACATGAAAGCTGTGTCTTTTCTTATTGTTACAGAAACTGGGGTTTAAGGGTCTTCAGCAGAATGTCACCAACACACGCCTTCAGCAAATGAGAAAAAACCTGTCCTACCGTCAGCATCAAGTTACAGTGAGTGTGACTTTTGTGTTAGGGTTTTTTTGAGCTGTCTCAGTGACTTCAGCTTTCACCTAAACAGTCTGTTTTGTTAAATCAGTGGCTTTTTGTTCCTAAATACAAGTAGCCACAGAAAATCTCCTGTGTAAGTTGCTCTTAGATGTGTTATTTGAGTTTTCTCTTTCCTACTTTAACTGTGATTTTTACCAGAAGAATTCATAGCTGGCTATAAAACAGATTGCACAGAATCACAGAACATCAGGGGTTGGAAGGGACCTCAAAAGATCATCCAGTCCAATTCCCCTGCCACAGCAGGATCACCTAGACCAAACCGCATGGGAACATATCCAGGCGGGTTTTAAATGTCTCCAGAGAAGGAGACTCCACAACCTCCCTGGGCAGCCTGTTCCACTGCTCTGTCAACCTCACTGGGAAGAAGTTTCTTCTCATATTTATGTGGAACCTCCTCTGTTCCAGCTTGCACCCATTGCCCCTTGTCCTATCACTAACTGTTGCAGCGTGCAGTTTCACTGGGACATTTATAATTTCTCTCTTTGCATTTTTCTTCTCCCTTGAAGTTTTTTCATGTCTTTGTTGTTTTGTGTCAGGTGCTGCAGAAGTTCTGGAACTGTTGGAAGTCCCGGTTGGAAGAGAAGGAGGAAGAACAGCAGCAGGCCTTGATATCAGTGGCGTGTGCCCGTTACAGGTACACACAGAAATCTTCATATGAATTAGTACTAATGTGGGATTTGTCGGCCTCGGGTTTTCAGTGCTCAAATCCCAGGGCTAGAGTTGAAACTGAAAACATTTCGACCACAATATTATGATGTTACTGTCAAAGAGATGAAACCTGTTGAGTTGTCGCCGTGTTAGTTATGATTTATGATGCTATTAAAACCTATTTCCCATTTTCTAGATTAGAATACCAACAATACGCTAATGGTATTTCCTATGGGCATGAGAGTGCAACTGTGGTGCATTAGCGGGAGACTTGAGAAGAGAAAGGCTCAAGGAGGTTAAGCCTAGTGAAGGCAAGTTGCAGCATGCAACTGTTGCAGTGTAAGTGAGGCACCTCTCACCAGAGAAGGGATGAGCAGGTGATTTGAAGGCTCCTGTTGGTTCTGTTGATTTCATGTGTCAGGAACGTTCTTGTGTTCAGGCTGTTCTCTTTAGAAGGAGTATAAATGAAGCTCTATTTCCTGACACAGAAGAACAAATGAGAACTGAGCTCTTTCTTCAGAGGTCTGGGGCTGCTTTCTGAAGTAAAACTTTCATGGCAGCTTAACAGAACTCACCTTCCCTGTTGGCCTCTGCATGTACATCCTGGCTTACAAGTCAGTGCCCCAGTTGCTGTGTATGGTGGTCAGACCTAGGAGATACCCTGGAAGAGCTGTCAGTGGAGATTTGTGACTGTCTGCAGATCAAAGAGGCTCTTGCTGGCAACTCCTAGTACCCTCCAGGGAAACCTACTGAACTCACTTTGTTTACTGTAAACCGATAAACTTGTAATGAGTTGTAACAGCTACTACCAAAAACTACCTGGTGAAAATCCAAACTACCTTAGGCTGCTTTAGATTAGAGAAGAGCTGAGGCTTGCTGGCAGTCAGTGACTGAGTTTGGGAAAGAACTAATGTTGTTTAAACTATGTGTTATTCCCATTAGGCTGTAGGTCAGTTTCTGGGCTTGTTCACAAAAGATGGCTTTGATAGAATCCCTTTAGTGTTGAGATCAGACTGCTCTGCTCTTTATTATTTGTTGTTACAACTTTTTCCATGTCCTGTCAAAATCTTTGTTTAGTTTTGAAATAAAAACGTAGAGTAGGATTTTCAAAATAATCCCAAGGGAGGAGGGAGTGGACTATGTTTTCAGTGGAGAAGAAATACAAGTTTATTAATATATTTCTTTGTCTGTGTTTATAAATAACATTAATTGGTTAGAAGTCAGAACTATCTTTTGAGTTACTGGAATGAAAGCTAAGAATTCTGATAACTTCAGAAAACTTGTTAATCTTGTTTCACGTGTTTCAGGGGACAAATTACCTGTTTTTAAAACCCAGGGAATAATGAGGATATATGGTTGCCTAACTGTTGAAGTTGTTGATGGATTGGTCTTTTGATGTTCGTAAAATCAGTCTCTTTTTCTGATGGAAGTCTCTCCTGTGCTGACCTTCTCCTTTTTCGCTGCAGGAGGGTGTTGATGAGACAGGTATTTGACACGTGGTTGCTGAAGGCCCACAAGCAGCAAGAATACCGAATGGGAGAGCTGAGGGTAAATGTAACTCCTTTGCCTGGCCTTGCTTAGAGAGTAGAGGGGATGGTCTTTTAGTTACCACCTGTACTGACAACCTAGCTGCTTCTATATAGGTGTCTGTAAAGTCCCTTAATGGATCCTTAAAGTCCGAAGATGTGTATGTGATCCTGTAGTCTTTGTATGTAGCAGCCACTGCTGCTGTTTATGTGCTTTGAATTACAGAACTCATAGTTGATGGCTGCCTGTGTGGGTAGCCTTGTGCAGATAAGGCTGACTCTTGGTGTTCTGAGATTATAAGTTCTTGTGAATTCCACAGGACTGGTTTCTGGAGTTTATTGGTTCTGTGAAGTCCTTCACGTGCTGCTTATCAGCTTGTGTTTTTCCTCTCTTGGGCCTGCTGTTCTCTGGTGACTGTTTCTCCATCAACATGACTGTACATCCATATGTGTAGGTTACCTGTAGAGCTCACTGACGTAAGCTTGGAGCGAAGGGGCTTTGGTAACGTGTCCGTTGCCGATTGGTGTGAGACGAGGAAAACGACAAACATTGGATAGTTCTCTGTGTGTCATCTTTAAGGAATTGTCTTCTGTTGTTTGTACCTGGCCTGTGTCATGAATTCATTGCCACCTACTTTCCATTATAGGCCGCACTTCATTTTGAAAGGCAACTGTTGCGTTATTCCTGGTACTTCTGGCGTAGAAGAACGGCTGCACGTTTAGAGGAGCAAGAGGGCTTGGTCTGTGCGAGAGACCACTACACTAAACTGCAGCTGCAGAAGGCTTTCTGTCTGTGGAAACAAAAATCTCAGGACAGACAAACAGAGTACGAAGGTTTATTTAAAAGGGAGAATTTGGATTTGCTCTGTAGTGACCTACTTTTGACAAAATAGCATTAAAGTCACGATGATTCTGAGTCCTTATTCGTGGTTTGGAATCCACTACTTTGTTTTTCAGTAAATTCCTAAAAATAGCAAATGTGGGCTCAAGTCTGCTAGACAGGTTCAGTAACATGGACTGCATAAAATTATTGTTCTTACAGGAGGCTCGAGGACATGCAAGCCTTAAGATTTCACTATTCAAAGTGTCTGCAGAAGACTTGGAAAAAGTGGAGAGAGGTGAGAGAGTTAACAGATCATGAATCCTTTTAGTTATGTTCAGATTGCCTGTACCCATATGGCTAGAAATTGTTTTAAATTTAGTTGTTCCTAAGCTGTCTTCCCAGGTGGGTAAAACCAGTCCAATGTGGGTGGAACAGAAGTTATGTAGGGAGGAGAGGGAGTTCTTAGACTTCTTGTTGATTTGCCTAGCTGCAGTGAGAATGGCACTACAGGAGATTTAATGGGGAATGTAACCAGTCTTGAATGATGAAATTGTCCTTAGTACTGTGTCCTTCCTGAAACTTTACTTGGGTTAGAAGTTTGTAGCAAGTCTCTGATGTCTGGTCTGTAGTTGTGTGCAGGTCATAGCAGACTCTTGCAGGTGGCCCTTAGCTTTTATGCTGGGCCTTTTCCTTGCCATGATGTGATATAGCAAATAAGCCTTGCAGCATGTGTTGAGAATCTTAAGTTTTAGAGCTGATGCTAGTCCTAAACTGTTAATTTGAATGAATTGTCTGTCTTTAAGAGGATTCCTAGAAACAGCAAGAAAATAAAAGGCTCAGCTAAGCCTTTTGGAGGAATGGAGTCCAGCACCAGTTTGAGTGAGAACCTATTACAGCAAAATGAAGTGTTGATGTTTCTCCAGTGACTGCAAAGTGGTCCTTTCCCCTCTGCATTCTGTCTTTGCTTGCTTTCCTTCCACCATGTGTACCTATTTTTTCTCCCTTTTCCCCTCTCTCTCCCTTCATGTAGTATGTGGGACATCAGCGTGAGAAATGGAGGAAGTTGGTGCAAGCAGACGTGCACTATCAGCACACATTACTGGGCAAGACCTTCACAGCCTGGAAGGTAGGAGGCAATGTCCTATTCATTGAGAGACTTGTCTGTGGCAGTGAGAACTGGAGGGCTGCCATGCTGTTTCCTCTAGGCCCTTAACATATCAAGTGTGCGAGGTAGAACTGAGGCAATTGAAGAGGGGGTTGCAAAAGCTCTAGCACTGCTTTTTGGAGCAAAAGAACCAATGTGATCTTGTGGCTTTGGGTGAAGGGTGTATAGCAGCTGGCATTAGCTAGTGTGCAGTGACTGTTCATCTCTCAAAAGCTGTGTTTGATTTCAGTAGCCTTTGTTTTTCCTTCCCCTCTATACTCCACTGCTGAGCTACAACTAAGAATTTCCAGATGTCTCCTCTCCTCAGATGTTAGCAGTTGAGGGACAGTTTACCTCTCACTGCTTTCCTTGCAGAGTTACCAACGTGATGTAGAGTGCATTCTATACCAAGTAGCTGAAAAGGAGAAGCAACACACGAGACAACTGCTGAGGTAAGCCTGTGTCTCCCTGTACAGCATGAGAGATAAGTGACTGCACTGCAGTCAGATTACTCCTTTACTACCACCTCTGAATTTTCCACAGTTCAGTGCAGGGAATTGACTCTGCCTTGCATTGCTATTTCTGTGCAGGTCATCTAGTTAAAAGAAGCAACTTCTTCCTGGATTGCCATCTGTTTTGCTTTAACTCTTTCTTTGCCTCTGAGAGACAGCAGTCAGAAAACCACATCATTCCCTGCAGTGCATAGGTGCTGAGTGCTATGATATTAAAGCAGCCTGCAAGGTGTAGAGGCTGTCTCACATTATAGAGAGGAGAGCAATTAAAGATAATATCACTTCAGATGAGTTGTAGTTGCAGTAGTTTTAACTACCTCGTTTATTTTTATACTATACAACTTGAGTCATTCCCAGGGCCTTACTGACTCAGTTCCAGATGCTGGATTTAAGGGTGTGTTCTGGTTTTGCACTGCCTTCTTTTCAAAAGAAACCTGAAGAGGCAGAAGTTGACTTATTTCCAAGACAATTAATAGAGGCAGCTGGTTATGATTCCTCTGTAGGTGGGAAGGTGCAAAATGAACAAGTGAGACTCTTTCTTCATGGTTTTTGTTGGTTTCATTTTGTATGTACTTGCCTTCAGACAGCTTCTGTGTACATGGAGAGAAAATGCCCTAGCTCTTGTCTGTGAAGCTAAGGCAGCTACTCGGGCAGATGAACACTACAGAAGAGCAACTCTGTCAAAGGTAGGGTCTGGATAGCAGATACCAAGGTCTAAGTACAGATGCTAGGCCAGGCAGGGATCAGGTAATGCAATAAAGAGGGCCAAAAACTTGACCTTAGAGCCACTATTAAGAAAGATCTAAAGAGTGGGAGTCTCATCTTATTTTACAGGCATCTCTGAGTTGAGCTCAGGGCTTTTCCTTTCTTTATCCCTGTTCCCTAGAAAGAAGGGAAAACCAGTGGTGTGACAGAGTACAGTAGTACTCTCTGGCAGTGTGGGGGAAGATGGATGGAAAGTAAAGAGTGCCTTAAAAAATGCCGGGGGGCTTCTGAAGTGCTGCTGTATTGAACTTGTAGGAAGTGGGCACTGTCTTACTGAGCCTGATGTGAAAAATGAGACTGCAGTGGTAGCAGTGCCAGTGTGGAGTGCATTGCTTCTCCCCAAAAACATGGCAGCGTCAGTCTGTGTCCTGTGTCTTGTTTGCCTTACATCTTCAGGTGTTGCTACAGTGGAGATACGCTGCCTTGCGACAGGTGGAACGCCGTCAGCAGAAGGCGACGGCTGTGATGGAGGCCAGAAAACATTTGGATAAAGGTGGAGATATTAAAATCTCAAAAAATGCAGTTATCTGTGTGTCTGTGCGTAGTAGGGCAGTCTTTTGTGCCACCTGTACAGATGAAATGACTGGATGGTCTATTAAGCCTACAAAGACACCTTGCTGTATAAGGGATGGTAACACTTCCTTCCTCAAAAGATTCTATTACTAATTTTGAGAAGCTTAGACATCTGTTTTGAGGGCAGTGCAAGTACTTTTACTGTTTACTGCTGCAGTCTTTCCCTAGTTATTAATACAGAAAGATCCTCAGACTTTGCAGGTACTTGGGTGTTCCCAGACACACATTCTTAACATGAGGACTGAAGTACTGAGGGCAAATGATTTCCTAAAGATGTAAAGACTGTCAAAGGCAGCAGGGAGGACTTGCAAGTCATATCTCAATGTTTCACGATCCTTCTTCGTAATGCTGAGTGCAGCACAGTCTGGAAGAGTAGCTGATCACAGGACACTTGGAGATGAACGGTCTCCTTTTGGTACATGAGTTAATTTATCTTCTCCTAACAGTGTGCTTACAGACCCTGTTTCTTCACTGGAAGGAATTAACTAGGGAGTCTCTAATGCTGAGGGCTCAGCAGCACAGGGCAGTACAGCACCACCAGCAGCACCTGCTCCATAAGTACCTGGTGAAATGGAGGAAATATCATCAGCAGTGCCTTGGGAAAATGGTGAGAAGAATCAGCAGCCTCCCCAGGCTGGGGAGTTAAAGGTGTGGAGGATCAGGCCATGACCTCTGGTGAAGGGAATGGTACTCTTGGCTGGGAAGGGGTATGAAAGCCTTGCGCATTGAGAAAGAAACATGCTCATGTCTCGCCTGAAGACACTTTGAATAGAACTAATGGACTTAACAAGAGATGACAAGCTGGTCTTGCCTGTGTGGGATCATTTACTGTTACTGAAATCCTTGCTGAGCTCAGTTATTTGCCAATGGGGTTACACCATAGTGCATTTAAATGTTGAGGGTAGCTTCAACAGAGGGAGGGTGATAAATGCTGTTTGGTACCTGTTGGCTCAGATAAGTGGACTTTGTCTGCAAGTGATTCACTGTTTTGGTTGCGTTACAGCTCTTACAGAGATGGGCAGATCAGCTAATGACCCGTAGACTTTGTTCTGCTTCCTTCTCTTGCTGGAAGACAAAGGTAAGGAATTTTCCCCTGTGTAGGTATCTAGCTCTTTACTGATCCTTATCTCTTCTCCTTCATATTGTGTTTACCCACAAGAACCACAAAAATTTTTGTAAACATTTTCTAGAGTTTTGGTTCCACTAGTTCAAGAGACACGTTACTGTATACTGAGTGAACCCAGCAGGTGGTTCTGCTGTGGCCTCAGCAGCACTTCTTGCTTGAGTGATGCTCTGGCTGTGGTTCTGCTGTGGGATATGTAAACTCCTATCCTAGTTGCTGTGCATTTTTTTTTTCCCAATAGCTGTTGCAACAACAATGGGAAAAGCAGAAGACAGCACAAGCCCTGTGGCACTGGTCCCTTTCATTGCAGAGAAAGGTAAGGGGGTGTGGGAGGAAGGGGCAGACTCCAGTCAGCAGAGCGCGTGTTGGATATCTGTTTTCTTTCATCTTTGTGGTGCTCTCTGTTATTTTACGGTGCTGGAAAGCTATACCTAAATCCCTTATCTGGTTAAAACATTTGCATGTTTTTACCCATCCAGCCTCAGCTTAAATCCCTATCCTTTTGTCCTTGGGGTAGTGTCCTGCTGCTGCTGTAGCTGGGCCTGATGCTATCCAGTGGAAGGGAAGGTCTTTCTGACTGCAGGGGGAGTCCCTGGCCCAGAACCTGCCTTTGTAACTCTGCCCTCTCACTGCTGTTCTTGCAGGCATTTGATGCTTGGATCAGATTTACAAAGCAGAATAAATATCACTTTGAAAAAGCCACAGGAGTTTACCACAGTGCTTTTCTGAGAGAGGACATACCTCAGGTCTTGAGGTATGCTGCTGGCACGAGACAGCTGCAGGGACAGCTCCAAGCCCAGCACCAGCAGAAGGTGAGAGGCTCATATCTGTCAAGGACTGGTCGGCTCTGATCTGTTGTCTGTGTGTGTGTTTGTATCCTGAGCCCTGCATCCCAGCGCTTGTTTGGGTCTGACATACGCTTTTGCCTGTGATTCATAGCAAAACACCTTCTCACTCAGCTGAGACTGGAGAACTTGTGTTGCTCATTGGGAGCCTTTCTTAGCGAAGCTGTTTCAAAACTGGCCAATTCATACTGTGGATAAGATTGATGGATAGAACCTTTGCATGTCTGGCCTCTCAGTTCTGCAGTAGAATGAAGCATTAGAGGCTGCATCCAATCCTGTCTTAGTTTTAGCACCACTTTAGACCATGAAATGTGGGTTTGTGCCAGTTCTGCCTTTGAGTGTATGGAAAGGAAGATGGGGTGCCTGTACTGGCTGTGCTCTTCCTGCTCCTGGGCTGCCTTCCCAGCTCTTTCCCAGGTTTTCCGGACAGTTGTTCCATCTGCTAATGTGCAGCCCGTGCCTCATTGCAGCAGGACCAAATTAATTCTTACACAAATGTTACTGCAGTGGACCCACTAATTTAGCAGAGAGCTGATATGGCTGTGAGGTCATCTGAAATCTTATTCCTTTCTGCAGTCCTCTTCTCCCTGGGTGGTGCGTTGTTGCTTCCTCTACTAGACATCAAATTCTCTACTGTTCTTTGTGTTGGCAGGCAGCTTACAACCTTCACCAGTCCGTGTATCGTTGTGCCATGCAGTGGAAACAGAAAGCTCTCTCCAAGAAATTGAATAAGCCTTGTTCTTTTCTGCCATCTCTGAAGAACCAACTGACCGTTACCATACCTGATGTTAGCCCTGAGACAAGAGGATTTTCAGCAGAGGAAAAGCCATGGCCTTCAAAATGCAGTCATCTACCATTTCCCCTTGCTAATGTGGGCTCGATTCTCAGTGATTCGTGAGTATGAAGTTGTAGTCCATCCTGTGTTTCTCTGGCACATGTGTGGGTATGCATGTATGGAGTGAGCATGTCTGTGTCTCGCTTTTATTTCCATGACTGCTAGTTCCATGCAGCTTCCCTGACTCCTTCTCCGACCCTACATCATATGTCTGGCACTGCAGTTATAGAAGAGCTGCTGCATAGTGCAGACATGAGCCCACCAATACAGAAAGAATTCGTGACTACCCCTCCACGGCAGTGGCACAGAGTCAGCTCAGCTGTGTACTCTCCACTCAGCGTGTTCCAATATCCAGCTATGAGTTCACGGAGTCTTGGTCATTTGTGATAGGAACTGGTACACAGAGAAACATTTGAAAGATGTGTGTGATGGGGCCTTTTACCATCCTGAGAGCATTTCTTGCCCAAGTGACCGAGAGCTATCACTGAAGTTCTCCTGTTTTTCACTGAAGTCATGTCTAGAGTCTGAAAAGATAAACATCAAGAGTGTGGCTGCACAGAAATGAAACTTCATTCTTTTACCCTTTCTTTCACTTGAGGAAGCTATTCCTTAAACAATTTTTGCTCATCATGGGGCAACTGCAAGGGAGAATCTTCCATGAAGCTTCTCAGTCCAGGACAGGGGCCTTACTGGGAAATAAGGTGATATTGTCACAATTCTCTAAGATAGTGTATGGTGCCAAAAGTAGTGCTGACTCATTCAATTCTTCCATCCTTTCCATCACTCCTCATGTTGACACGAACGAGATTGCAGTGTTTATACAGGTAGGAATTTTATAATCAGAAATTGTTATTGAGTGCAAGGGAAATGCTGCTGCAGAGTAGGGATGAGTGATGGAACAGGACTGATTCTTTAGCTGCAGCAACAGCTTATGCCAGCCGAAAACAATAATCTGAGACATTATTGCTTCTGTTTTCTTTTCAGAAGCACTATTCAACAAGCAAGGTTACCCCCATGGAGGCCTGACTTACTTCTAGAATCTCCAGAAAACAAGGAACTGCTGAGACCTTCTTTTAATCGGTAGAAAATCTTGCTTTAAAAATAAAGAGGGTGACTTGTGTGGTGGTTGTGGTGCTGTGTGTATCCCCTCCAGTCCCCTGACCTTCCCAATACAGAACGTTCTGTAGTTACAGGATCGTGCATTGCTCTGCGCTATCAAAAGGCCACAGTGACCTTAGAAACTTCAGGTTTCTTACATGGAGCAGGCAAGACTAATGGAACTTTTAAGCTAATTAAATAGCAACCAAGATCTTTGTTTCATTAGTGAGAAATTTTGAGGGAAATATAAGGCACATTACTTCCAAAATTAATGGGTTAGTTAATAGGTGAACTCTCCTCCTCTGTCAGTCTTGCTGTGTAAAATCGTTGGCTGGAGTTGTGTAGGATGCTTTTCAGCTCATGGGTCATATTTATTCTATGAGAGGTTTGGGTCTGGATTTAACTAATCTGCTGCGGAATCATCAGTGGTTCTGGTGATGCAGAGCCAGGACTGAATATTTCTCTGTCTTGGCTGATTTAGCTTTGCTCTAATAGGAGCTGCTTTTACTGGTTTTACATTCCCAAAGAGGTCTGTGCTGCTAGAATTGTTCACCTAAGCAGTGGTTTCACTGTCCCAGTGTGTTCTGCACATGTGGTAGCTAAGCTATCACTCATTAGCCTGGAGAGTGAGGGAGCTGGAACTGCTCTTGCTCTAGCAGCTGAAATTGCTTTTAAGCAGATACTTAGATGGAACCCTTTTTGTGAACTCTTCTGTAATTAGCTTTAGAGAAGGCAGACACCTGGGATTGCTGCTTCTGCTCCCCACCTGTCCCTAAACCAAAGTCAGGCAGTATTTTGTTAATGGGTTGCATTCACAGCTCCAAAGAAGTGATGCCAGCTTGGGTTAATGTAGAGCAGTAGGAGTAATGGAAACTTCAGTGGCTTTGCTGCTTTTTTTTTTTTAAACCATTGTGGTGTTTGAGGGGTTTGCTTGTTTTTAAAGTGGCATTTGTCCTGCGTAGTAAAGCAGCTGCCTGGAAATCTGTGTGCAGGGGGATAGCAAGATCCTCCCTTCTTCTGCACTGACTGCAAAGACCAACAGGTTGCAATGTACAGGAACCTCTTCCTTCTTCCTTTACAGATCAGAGCAAACTTCTGTGAACAGAAGTTCTGCACAGACCAAGAGCTTAATGCCAGCTGCTCAAACAGAAGGAGGTACCTGTAAATGTCTATCTCACACCACTCATTCCTCTTCATCTCTCACGCATGCTGTTTTCCCATCTGTACCTCCGTGGACAAGTGATGTGTGCCGGGCTGTTCAGAGGCCGGAGCTGTGGTCTCCTTCATCTTTCATACCCCAGAAGAAAGCAGGAGCTGATATGGTGAGTGTATTGCTGAAGGAAAAACCTTTGTGTGGAGTGGGCTACTGTCCACACACAGGCTGCTTAGTGCTAGTTTGTCCCATGGGTCCTCTAGACTTCGCATCTGGTTGTTGAGCTATTTTCTTGCTGTCCACTTAAAAGCTGACCAGATGAACCTGCTCTGGGTGCCTGAGAACTGTTCACTACCAGTCTGAAGCAGCATTTCTACCTGAACCATCCACGTCTTTGATGTACTGCAGTTTGTGCCTTTTTTCCTGGTATCATGTCCTTCCTAGCAGGACACTTTCATAGTAATTGACTGCTTCTGCAAAGCAAATTGAAATTCACTTCAGCTACAAGTAGGTGCTATATTTTAAATGCCTATAGAATGGGAGGAGTTAGTCTTGATGAAGTATCTCCACTCTGGAAACGAAAGAACCCATTTCTGAAGCTCTGCTTCTTCTATGGTATTTTATGAGGGGCTCAGTGACTACAGAGAGTGTCTAAGTGGAGAGTAGGCTTTAGCAGGTCAGGTGCATCCTACTTGTAGGGCTTACTCAGGGAAAACCCTTTGAGCTACAAAACCCATCAGTATCATTCTGACCTTGTAGAGAGGAGGTCAGCCCGTGAGGGGTCACAAAGGAGGCCATCTCTGGGATGCTCAACGGGATTCTGTGGAGAAGTTGCAACCAAACTTGCAGCCACATTTGCTGTCATCTGAACAGTTGGTGGGAAAACGGAATCACCAAACTGCAGGTAGGTCCTCAGATCTAAACTCTACAGTTGTGCGTCCTCCTCAAACATAGGCAAGATCGCAAGTCCACTCCACACAATGTAAAGGAGACTAGGCAGCCTTGTGTGCCTGCATTGGTCATTCCTTTTTGGGATAGTAATAGTTGAGTGGATTTTGCTGACCTGGGGCTAAAGCCCTCTTGGAGGGTGGGAACTGTGAGGGGTCAGCTTCTTTTCACAAGAACATGCTGAGGTGATGGGGTGTTCCTATATGTGTGGCTGAATCTACAGTACTCACTTCAGGAGGGAAGATTTCACCCAGGAAGGTTCTCAGGTTTTTCCTGTACTTCCAGTGAAAGGGATGGATGGTGTCTCAGCACCCCTGTGTGGTGTTTTTAATTACTTAAGGGCGTAAAATGTGTTCCACAGGACTAGACTCACTGCTCACTTAGCTCTAGAATAGATGTAAAACACTGAATCATGATTAGGCCAAAATACCATGTGTAGAATTAAACACCTTGCTGGAGCATTGGTTTATTTTGTAAACTGAGTCTTCAGAGCTTGTAATGCTGTCAGGACTCCTCCCCTCTCCTGTACCTGGTGTCTTAGTGAACCGGTATGTGTCACAGTGTGACTGAATGTGCAGAAAGGATTCAACAGGGTTCCATGTTTCCTGTCTACTAACCTGAATTTCCTTGATAAGAAGAAACAGGGAAAGTCTGCTTGTGCCTTGTATCTTCCATTCAGCTGAAGGGGAAGGAAAGGACCACAGGTCCAGAGAAGAAATGGTGTTACATGGAATGCTGGAAGTTGAACTCCGACACATCCAAGAGCAGATGCAGTACTACTTCAGCAGGAAGCAAGAACTCAAGTATGTTGCAAAGCCCCTTTCACCAGCCTTTCTTTGCGCTGCCAACTCAGTGATCTGAGTTTCGTGTGGATCTTTGCAAATAACCTGTCTGTTGACAGCAGAACCATGAACAAAACAGAAGTTCTAGAGATTTTTATTTCTCCTTTTGAGTTCACTCCAGGCAGGACAGTGTACATGCACAGCTTCTTTTGTAACCTGCAAGTGGTTTAATTGTACCTCTGGCAGCTACTGAGAAAGCATAGAAGAGGTATCTTTGGGTATCAGCTGAAGGCCACACAAATGGACCTGGCAGAGCAGCTCACATTTAGGTTTTAGCTCTTTTATCATGAGGAGCAAAGACTTGGTTTTTCCAATTGTGTTTGTTGATTTGTCTACTAGACAAGAACATATTTACAAAAACGTTTAGAAGAAAATGGGGCTTGGAGGGAGAGGACTCAGAAAAGAAAGTCAGGAACCAGGAGGAAATGGAGAAAAACTTTCAGACAGATTCCTCTGCTTTCCAGCAATTACCTTTCTTTAAGACTTTTACGTTACACTGGTTTGAGACCAAATAAGAGGGTGTTATTGCAGGTATCAGTTGCTGGTCTAAGTTGGCTTAAGACAGTTGAGCTCCTGTCTGGTATAAGAATCCTTCTAATCCATTTTATCAGGTCCTGTCAGCAGCAGCTGCAGATTCTACAGAAGTGGCTAGGAATGAGCCCACAACCAGAGGACCCTGGTGTATGGGAAGAACTGGATCAGGTATGTTGACAGCAGAGTGACTGAAGCGACTGTCACTGTGCTGTGCACTTACCACTGCTCTCAGGCTTTTGGCTGAGCCGTACAGTACTTCCTTCCTAAGACAGGAAAGGAAAGTTACACTCTGGAGTGGACTGACAAACTGAACAGTCTGCTGTGTTGGTGCATCTTCCTGTTTGTTCAGAAATGTGACTCCAGCTCAGACAGACCTTTCTAAGGCTACAGATCAGCTTTCAGTAGAATCGGGTTCAATTTTTTTTTTGTAATTCCTTGAGACAGTGCAGCTATACTACAAGGACTGAGCCTGCATTGCTCAGTCCTCAGGTTTGTGCAGCCACGTAAGGGTACTGCCCCATTGCCTCTCAGCCAGCCTGAGTGACAGTCACAGAATCACAGAACTTCAGGGATTGGAAGGGACCTCGAGAGTTCATCCAATCTGCCCCGCCACAGCAGGATCACCTAGATCAAGTCCTGACACTTCATGGTTCTTCAGGGGATAACACAAAGGCTGATGGAGGGCTTGCTCTGTCAAAAAGACAAAAGCAAGATGCTAAATGCTGTCCTCTGTATCAACAGCTTATGCAGTGTTCTTCACTTTCAGTTGCAGATGAGGATCAACGCTCTCACCAAGGCACAACCCAAAGAGAGGCAGCATGTGCAGGACCTGCTTGCTCGCCTGCGGGATATCCAGATCGCTCTAGATGTTTAATGCATCTGAGCCAATTTTCCAACTCCTGGGTAGGACTTTTTGCCCCTTTCATAGCTTGAGGGGGAGGGAAGAGATGTATCCATTACCTTAGTCTGTGTATGACATTTTTATTTTCTAAAAGATATTTAAATATTTCTGCTTGTATTTTGTTAGTACAAATTAATACTGATTAAAACCCCAACCTAACAGGAGCTACATATACTTGATGCTGTGGCCACAGTACCTACTTTAGGTTACTCTTGACATTTCAGAAAGATAAGCAACACGGATCAGACTCTTTATTTCAAAATGTTTGCAATTCAATGAGTTCATGTCAGTAAGTCATACACTTTGACGTACAAAAATACCGTGCTACTGATACAGTTGAATTAAATGGATTCTCCATGCAGGAGAAATTCACAGCATTATCAGTACCCTCTAGGAACTTGGCTCGCACTTCCAGGGAGCAGTGCTGACGCTGCAGGTGTAGGTAACATCTGTCCAGCAGCTAGCTCTGCACTGTATTAAAACCACCACAAAAACAGCCACTTGCAAGTTCACTTCTCTCCTCTTCCTTAGATTTCTAATAAAACAAACATCAGGTAACCCTGGGATACTGTGGATGATGCTGCTGAGTAGGAAGAAATTAAAGCTTACAGGTGCTTTGGCTGTGGCTGGGTGCCCTAGGGCTCCAGTGGAAAAGGTAAGAGAGTCAGTTGCCTTTTCTCTCATCCACTGGAACAAGTTTGTTTCCTACTGCTTAGGTGACACTGAAGTTTTATGAAAAGACTAGTTCTAGCTTTATCCTCTGAGGGTTGATGTTTGCCTTGGTCTTTTCTCACTCTTAATGGTTAAAAAAGTGCACATTTCTACAACCTGTCCATGGCAATACACTGCTGCAGGAGTAAACTTGCTAATGCCAAGAAGCTTAACAAGGTAGGTGGCTGAGGACCACTTCAAGCTTTCAAACTCCTCCCCGTGTAAAGTGAGGAAACGCTGACTCTCAGAGCCAAATAAATGTTCTCCTGCTTGTCACCCAAACAGCCACAGTCAGCTGAGTCATGGCTGAGCTACACCACTTACAAGGGCTGATAAAGGGCTTCTTTCCTGATGACAAGCTAAGCGTACAGGACTTGGCAAACTGGACACTTGTACAACAAAGTATAGGCTGTTTTCTGCGGTGCGTACAAAGAAGCAAATTGTTTCTTTAGGAAACTGGAGCTGGTAAAAGCCTACCATGTCCTCAAAGTAGCAGAAGAGTAGCTCAAGCAAGGAAGTAATGTGAGGAATCTTTCCCAGAGCAGAAAGGCAGGTTTCATAGGCTTGTCCACTCCCAGCAAGCTGTGGACAGCAAAGTCAGTTCTGAATGACCGAGTGCCTGGATTTTATTTTCTAAAATCAATGAACACACTGCTTTAGAACTCAATTCTGCCTCTTCACCATGGCACCAGTTTCTGTGTCATTCAACAGATCCAAGCTGTTAGACCTTTAGCTTTTCTTGACATGAAGTTACAAAGAGGCTCTGAAGTTTTGTCATGGGTTGAAGATTCAGACCTTTGAGCCCCTGGCACATGTCTAGTGCTGTGTACAAGGGCAGAAGTTGGAGCCAGTGTAGTCTTTGCAGTATTCTGAATAAGGTGAAACTGTTGCCAGGCCACACCGTTGGTGCCTGGGAGGCAGGTACTATCGTTACGCACAGTCAGAGCACTGGGCGTTTCAATCCATGAGTAAAAATTGGTCCTGACATGTCTGAAACTCTTCAGTAAATAAAGGAATTAAATCTTGAAGAATTTAGTGACAAACCAGCAATGAAGACAGGAAACAGAAAGGCAAAACCTATTTTGGCTGCCATCTCATTACATCACATGGTAAAAACATTCTCTAGGGTCTTCTCAACCCTTAATCCAAGAGGTGAAGGAACTACCTCACACGAACAAAATGTTTAAGGCCTGAAGTAGCAAGATAAAAGCTTGGAATAGCAACAGGACACACACCTTTGTCTGCCTTGGTTTTTGGTTTTTTTTTTAAAGAAAGAAAATCCCAAGAGGAGCAGTTTCATCATAGGGAATGTAGATGCAGGGTTTTCAGGCTTAAAATACAGTGCAAGTCCATTTTTGAAGGGACTTTGAAGTAAAATAATTAGAAGTTGTTTAACAGTAGAAAACCTGGATGAGGGTAATTTATTGTACTGATGCTGTCTGTTGTACATTTGCTTCAGTTGGGCTGTGCAGCCCTGCCAGCCTGGTCAACTTCCAGGCAGCCTTTGCAGGCTGCCTTTATATCAGAATGTCAGCAGAGGGTCTTAAAATAAAATAAATAAGAGAACACATTCTTTACTCAAGGTCTGAAAAGGAGATAGAAAGTACAGGGTCTGACCCAGCCTGTCAGTGTCCCATTAGATAGAGCTAATCTCTGCCTCCACCCTTGCCCACTGCACCTGCACAGCCTAAGAAGGCTTAAAAGGGACTTGCAGGCTCTAAGAACATCATTATCCTGTGACACAGAGGGGAGAACAGAACAGACTGCAGGCACAGGGTGGGAGAGAAACCTTCCCAGTCAACATCTTTAAAGGCAGCTGTACCCGATAACTACTGGTCATTTGATTCTCTTTCTGCATTCAGGAGCACTTACATGTGCACCAAACACTCTCAAGTTTAACACAGCAAGGACATCTTCTGTTTTCCTCACCCAGGTCCTGCTGAGTGATATAGACTTGTTAAGTGGAACACGCAGGGGTGTGACAGGAGTCCCTTTGTATAGAAAATCTTCTTCCCAAGAGAGCTTCTATAGAGAGCCCAGTGCTTCTCCAAAGCGGATTTTCTGTCCGGCTTTAAGGTGGAATTTAAAATCCTTGGGTGCCTCAAAGATGAGCACGATTGTAGAGCCCAAGTTAAATTCCCCTAAGTGTTCCCCTTTCCTCATGGGGATTCCCTCCTTGTTGTTGTTGGATATGAAGCTGAAGTCATTGAAGGAACCTTTAGAGTAACTTGGACTGTTGGTGTGCAAGTCCTGTCCAGAGAAGGAAGAAACTGTTACTTGAGGACTTCAGTGTTCTCTATTGATTAGGCATTTTCAGTGCAGAAACTTGCTTATAATTCAAAAGTGCAACAGAGGTGTTTTTTAAAACTCTCTGTACTAGAGATAGCTCCTTTTCAATCAGTCTTACAACATTACATCATCACCTTAATTTTGGAGTAACAAGACTTCTCAATTATTCTGTAATTTTCTTTCATTATACCATACCAACCTCAACCATCCAAACTACAAAGCAGACTACTACTGTCTCGCTCACCTGGTCAAAGTAGATGCGGATAGAGCCCACATTTGTTGCTCCTACAGCTGTTAAAGAGAAAAAGCCATGTTTCCAGTCACCTGTCAGCACAACCCGTTCATTGTGGCAGAACAGTTCCTTGATCCAGCGAGCAACTCCGGGATTCACAGACATCAGGGAGCCTGCAAAAGTGACAGATATCCACGTGAAGTTGTCTGGTTGGCAGCCATAGTAGAAACCTTTCTAAAGGGTCTCTTTAGTGTAACTGTAGCTGATCCAGTAACTAACTTGTGGCAAGTCATTGTGTCTCTCTTAAGGTGTTTGAAACCAAATCTAAGTACTTGGGTTTTTGCTAGATACCAAGAAGTAAAACATTTTTGTTATCTGCTGAGCTGGAGCACAATGATCTGCAAAGAGGAAGACAGAAACTGTTGATCCCAGCTCCAGCAGCAGAACTGCTTAGTTGCATCTTCTAAACTATTCTCTCTCCCCGTGCTGGGCACTGTTTAGTCTGATCTGCAACTAGTGAAAGGACAAGAGGGCAGGGCCAGAAGCTGCACTAGAGGAGGGTTAGGCTGGATGTTAGGAAGCACTTCCTCATGGAAAGGGTAATCAGACACTGGAATGGACTGCCCAGGGAGGTGGTGGAGTCCCCATCCCTGGAGGTGTTTAATGACAGACTGGATGCAGCACTTACTGCCATGGTCTAGTTGATTGCAGTGATGTTGGATCATAGGCTGGGCTTGATGAGCTCAGAGGGCTTTTCCAGCCTCAGTAATTCTGTGATTCGGTGCAGAACTGTCTGCACTTCAGGTACAAACTGAGTAGACTGTGTCTGGGAACAAGTCAGGTCAGCATGCCTCAACAGTTACCTCAAACCACCAAACTAGCTTTAATACAACACTGCTGCTCTCACCATTTCTGTGCGATTTGTTCTGGTGAACTACACTACCATCAAAAGTACTGCCAGGTGTGACCAACCGCATTTTAACTGTTATCTCCCCCGACAAACGTACAGCAGGTCTCACTCAGCAGTGACCAGAAGCAGCGCTTCACTCCATAGCTGCTCTACATTTGTTTTCTAGGAACAGAACAGTACCTGGGAAATGCCGTCGATGAGATACTGTCCAGTCAGTGGGTGAGTGGAAGCAGTGATAATCCCCTGGAGCAAGGTAGATCACACAGTGATAGAGCTCATTCCCCTCCTTTGTGACTAGTTGTTGCTGGAAAGAGTCACTAGTTGGGGCTGCAAAGAAACCACGGAAAGAAGAGGTGTCATTGAAGATGTTATTCACTCAGTCCTCTACCATAGCCAAGCAGTCTACTTTAGAACCAGGGCAACAGGAGAGGACTAAATGCAGTCACCACATACTGACAAAGACAACAAGATACACTCCATCCAGGAATTTCCAAGTGTTCTTTTCCCTTTACAACAGTAGATCTGATGTTGCTTCCGTTGTTTTGGAAATACCTTACTTTTGGAGTTTGCCTTTCCTTCCCTAAACAGAAAAGCAGAAACTGAAATCCAGTGAAACGGATTTTTTACTAAATTACCCTGTGAAGAACAGATTTCTTTTCCTCAGAGCAACCTTTTAATAACAGAATATACGCAGAGTCTCTAGTTTTATAAAATGTATTAGTTGCATTGGTGCTCACGTTGAAAATGCCCTGCTGTGAGCAGAACTCAGGCTCTCCAGGCCCTTCACCAGCTTAGCAAAATGTGTGGCTTTCGTCAGAACTCAAGGCCTTGGAGAGAAGACCTCTGCTCAGCTGAGCATCAACAGCACAGGTCACTAGAAGTACAGTGCTCTTTGCTCATCAGTCGCACAGCAGGAGAGCTACAGCTCCACTGTAGTGGCAGATGTTGCAGGAACCAAGCAACTGAGCCAGACAAGGACTAAGCCTGCTGAACTGAGCGAGGCAAGACACTGTGAAGTTGCTGGTGAGAAAGAGGGTAACTGAACCAGTGACATATTTAAAAAAAAAAAAAAAACCCAGCCAAAATGAAAACCACAACCAAACTCAGACTTGTTTCTGCTCCTGACAATGTAAGAGAAGAAGAAAAAGAAATAGTGACTGTCTCTTGCCAGGATCTGTGCGAACACTGAAAGGACAGAGTAGAATAAATGCAAAAGCAAGGCAGAACTCACGCTTACTGAAGTGCAGTTCCTCTGTGCAGACGCGAGGTCCCAAAAATGATTCCAGAGAGTAAGTAACCCCTTTTACTTGCTCCACTTCACAGTTTTTCACCTGTCCGAAGTTAAGGATCTTTCCATCAGAGGGACTGATCTACAGCAAAGAGTTGAAAAAAGGAAACCACCAGGAATTCATTAGTTCCTTATAAAGCAGACAAGTTCCTTTGGGAGTGGGATGAAGCTGATACTGTAGCATCAGATATTCATTTCCTTTTACTCACCACACTGTGCAAACAGCAGACTGGCCGTGCTTGTGGTTTCAACTTCCTCCGGAAGAATTCACTGAGGTTTCTATAGTGATGCAGATCTTCAACAGCTGCCTCCTTCATGTTCACTCCAAACGTCCAGATATAGAGGCTGTAAACAGGCTTCCGGAGCCATGTGGGCAGCTCAACCTGGTTCAGGCGACCCCAGGCCCGTGACAGCAGTCGAGTTGGTACCGATTTGTACAGGGCAACCTGAAGGAAACAGAATTCACTACATTGTTCAGTTCTTCCCACTGATGGCTTTCTATTACTTCTCCCTGTAGGGCAGAAAGGCTGAAACTACTTCTGGTAATCATAATCCCTTGAACTCGGTGGGTTACACCACACACAAAATAGCCTTTAAGTCTGCAAAAACGTAACATTGCTCTTCATGCTCCCCCTCTGCACTGTGATGAGGGGCACATGAGGGTCAGGATAGGACAAGGGGCAATAGGTATAAACTGGAACAGAGGAGGTTCCACATCAATATGAAATGAAACCTCCTCGCAGTGAGGGTGACAGGGCACTGGAATGGGCTGCACAGGGGGTTGTGGAGTCTCCTTCTCTGGAGACGGTTAAAACCTGCCTGGACATGTTCCTGTGCGACTTGGTCTAGGGGATCCTGTTCTGGCAGGGGAATTGGGACTAGATGATCATTCGAGGTCACTTCCAATCTCTCATCTGCTGTGATTCTTTGATTCTGTGAAACTATAACCTTATCCTGAAGGAAGAATCTCTACTCCTCTGCAGGCTGAAAGTGTTATCAAACATTTGAACAGGCTGCCCAGGGCAGTGGTGGAGTCACCATCCCTGGAGGTATTTAAACTAGGTGTAGACTTGGGACTTAGGGACTGTGGTTTAGTGGTGATCTGGCAGTGCTGGGTCCATGGTTGGAATTGATCTTGAAGGTCTCTTCCAACCAAAGATACTCTGATCCTGTTACCCAAGTTACTGGAAACTGCCTTAATGTGAGACTTAAAGACACATTGCCCGTATTCTAGCAGATTACTCATCAAAAGGGTTTAATATTACAAAAACATTCATTTTTTGTGAATAACCAAATGAAAATTGACTGAAAATCATTTTCCAGTGTCTGACCATGCATTCTCAGGTGCAGGTGGATGTCCTCCACATCCCAGCACTGTCTGCTCCAACAATAGTAATACAATCAAGGAAACACACCCACATGATAAACTCCGCTTAGGCCAGTCTTAGTGCTCTGGCACCCACGGAAGCTGTTAACTGCAAGAGTATAAAGTATCCTTGGGCCTGGTGAGATTGGGAAAGCTTTGGGATCACACCAAAGAATAGTTTTAGTATCAGGAAAAACAAACGGAACAATGCTGCTCAAAGGTTTGTGCCACTGATGCAACTGGCAGATGACAGGATAGGGTCTTCCTGTTTGTAACTCCAGCAGAAAACTCTTCTGGGGTTTGTGGGCCTTGTGTCAGCCAAAAGGCTCACATGACCATGATGTCACCAGGGCAGTGTGTATGGACTGAGGGAACAAAACCTTCTGAAACCAGTTTTGCAAAGAAATAGTGATCTGTTGAATCTGGTACTTTGGGGGGTTTTTTTGGAACAGCACAGCTCAGCTACGTTTAACTCCTGCCTAAAAGTTGGGGGCTTTTACTTCTCCTAGTGAGAGTCGTCATTCATTCTCGGTGTTAGTCATATCCTTCAGAGCTAAGTCTTGCAAAATACAGCCACAACCACCAGCAGAAGCACACAATATCCCTTGTACCAGTGAAATGAAGATTTCACTCACAAGTCACCGTCATGCATTATGTTCAAGTACAGCAGTACTTTCAGAATGAAACCATCAACCTAACTGTACTTCGGTAACGCTCTCGAGCAAACAGCACACCTTAGGTTATGCAAGATGAACTACTGAAGAAAAAACGTGTTGCCAGTTTATTTGATGGGCCTCGTACAATTTTACTGATAAAGTCGATTTTGCTCAGTTTCCCACAAACACTGAGACTACACAGCTACAACTGTAAATTAATCACAGCAGTTGTCAGAGGTGGTTTCTCCTAGGAGTCCATTATTTTCCCTAGAGCCTGCTTTGCACACCAGTGGGATCAAACAGCTGCTGAATGAAACAGTGTTGAGAAAGGCATTTTTGTTGTAGTTTTCAATGAAAATATTTGTGTGGTTGTTGCTTTCTGGAACTCGTGTAGGATGTGCACGGCATCCTACACCCTGCTCTCAAATGTCAGTGCAGAGATTTGTATCTCGTTCGGGCAGGCCAGGCTACACATTTGCAAACAAACCCTCTTTGTGCAAAACTGACATGAAGCAAGAGCTCCTCTCATCGTGGCCAGGAAGTGGAACTCAAGGCTTGGTCTTCTGCATCCTAGTCCTGCTACTTAAAGGTGACTGAAGAATTTGAGACATTTTTGTTCATTTTCCTGGGTAGACCCTGACTGTTACAGGACAAAGAAATTCTCTGCTGCTGAATAAAATCACTTGTCTCTGAAGCAATTAGTCAGCACAACTGTGAACAGTAAAAACTAAAGGGAAACAGGAATTGCTTCTTTCTGCTTTCATCAGTCTGTCCTGTATTACAGAGCTCTCCACCCCACTGCTGCCAGCTCCCGTTGGTACAGAAAAGCTAAGAAACACAAAGTGCAAGAGAGACCTGCTCACACTTACCCTGCTCATAGGCCTCCATCCCACTCTGGTCAAGGGTTTAAGAGCACCGAAAGGCAGAAGGTAATAGAGAATAGTCAGAGGCCAAGAACGGAGTTTCAGAGCAGGCCTAGACATACAGCTTAGCTGGCCCAACCTTCGCCTCAGGGCCAGCTGGGGAAATTGCAACCTGAAAGATTACATACACAACACAAGAGGGTCAGCCATCTCTGCTTTGGAACCACCAGCTTCTGGTAGCTGGGGATGATTTGTTCCTGATAATCTTTACTTAAACATTGACTCTACAAGTTTTAACTCGTTTTGAGCAGTTCTTCCCCTTCCCAAAACAGAAGACCAGTTTATCTACAAAGAACCACAAACCCCACTGTCCAGAAGTGGTACTGACTCTCTAAAACTTAAAGGCAAGATCACTTGCAGAAGACATCTGTAAACAAAGCCACAGCTGGTTCACCCAACTAACAATGTAACTCAACAGTTTATGTTGGAAATAACAAAGATTAATGGTTCTTCTTCCAATTATCAGATGATTACATCCCCAGAAAATAGTTACTGTGACAGCTTCTCCTCTTTGACAGCCAAAGTAGACAGCAAACAGTATTCCTAAAGCTAGGAGTTTTGATTAAAAGCTCCAGGGAGGGACAATGGGAAGGCAACATCAGGTACTCTGATGTAAGAAATCCTTGAAGCCTAAATAAGTTGAAGTCCTTCAAATGGTTCACATGCTGAAAGCATCCTGACTAGACTATGCCTCTAGTTGTATTTTGTATCACAAAAGATGCTGGAGTCAAACTTACACAGAGGCTGTTGGTCATTCACTAAATTCAGGCAAAAAAGCACTTCAGAAACAACAGGAGGGGCACTTTTGAATTAATTAATACAATTTACAAATAATTGATTCAGAAAGATGTATTTCCAGGTCTTAAAACCTTCAGTGGGTACCCTGGTTCTGAACAGAGAGCATGTGGACAAACCCAGGATCACTAGTGCTGCAATATAGCCCATAGCCCAGTAATCAACTTTTCTGCCTCCTAACCAACTGCATCTATGACTTTTTGTCACCTGGGTGTCCTGACTGAGAGAAAACTCATTTTGCACAGATGGCAGTGGAAAGAAGCTGAACTTGTAACTCCCAGAGGGAAAAGTTGCTCAGCTTATTAGCAGCGGAGACCACAAGCCTCAGTTCAGACCCTTGCAAGAGGTCTGGGAGACCTGTCAAGTCCTCATTTGTTCTTTAGCTTCTCATTAAGAAACCACTGGCGTTTCCAAGGTCACAGTTTTAGGTCTGCCTGCCCTACGGCAAAGCATTCAAATCCTCTGGGCACTGATTAATTCCTGACTAAGACTGTCCTCCACACACTGCCTGCAGCCAGGATACAGCTCCATGCACACTCCATGGGAAGGGGGTACACTCCGAATGCTCTCTCTCTCACTGGGTTATACAACATGAAGGATGAACGATAAAATCCTGTCCATGTCTTCTCAAGACAGAAAGAAGCTGGGAAATTAGAAGGAAATTTTCTTGCCAACACAATCTTCTCAAAACTTGGATCAGAATTAAAATACAATTCATGCAGGCAAAACTGTCACCACTTTGGGATGCAAGGTGGTGCTTTCTGGCTCAGAGATTTCTGTTTCTGCAATGAACACAAACTCCTTCTGCAGAATAATTAACAAAACCAGAGAATGATCTGTGCAAAGAAAAAAAACAGGAGAACCACCATCCGTAGGAGAAGTGCTGCCTCACAGAGCCGGCTTTCTTAGCAGGAGGCAGGATTGACTCGACACAGAAATAGGACGGGACACTTCACATTCTTCCTCCCATTCTCACCACCCGGGTTGCCAGCAGGGAGGTCTCGCTCCCCCCCTACCCCGCGCTGCTCTCCCCCCCTTCACTGCAGTCGCTCATGGACCAATCCCTGCAGAGCTGCATCCTGGCAGCTCCAGAGCCCTCCAGCTTCTCGCTGCCTTGGCCTGGTTTCAGAGCAGTCCCTCACGAATTTTTCCATTCTCCTAGTGATAGAGTAGAAAGGAAAGGAATGAGAGCCTCCTGTTCCTCTTGTTGTACAAGAGATGCCCTTCTCTGCCAATGCAGAGCTCTAAGGAGCTTTATCTTAATTAGGCCAAACAAAAGCTTTGCAGATGGCTGCCCAGAAGCCCTCCCATCCTCCCTCCCTTCTTTCTCCCTTTTACACCATTCTCGCAAAGCAGAAAATACTGAACAGTACCTGAAGCGAGTTCTCCTACTTGGTGTAGTCCCACCTGCAGAGCCAGCCGGGCCCGGACTCTCCAGTTGTGGGTGCTGGTCCCCGGCACAGCTGCTGCTGCTGCCGTTCCCTGAACGCAGCCTCCGGACATGAATTTTAACTTTGCGGAGGTTGTAGCAAGAGGGTGGAGGGTTAGATAAAGCTTTATAGCATCTCACCATTTCCCTGTGTGCAGCTCTGGTCCCTGCAGGGTGTTTGACTGACACATCATCAGGATGACGGCTGGTTGCAAGGCTCAGTCTTTTTTCCTCTACCTCTCTTTCCTTTGCTTGCTCCGGCACAGGAGAGGACTCGGCGTCACAGATCCTAATTCCCTCGCTGGCTTGACTCTGGATTCCCCCTCTGTTTCCCACTTGAACCTCTGCTACGAGGGTTGCAGCTATTGCAAACAAACAGGCATTGTGTCATATTTCAACATCCCACTACAAAGCCGACTCCGCACAAGGTAAAAACGAGCTGTCCGTACGAGCAGTCCTTGCTTCTCGCTAGTCAGGGTGGCCATTGAAACTCAACTCTCCAGAAAACCCCCCGCGCGTCTGGGGCTGCTGGGCAGCGATGCACTAGTGGAGGAGCAGCCAGCTGGCCTTGCCCAGCTAACCCGAGCCAGCCCGAATGGAGGTTGGGAGGAGGAGTGGGGCGGAGAAGAGGAGGAGATAATTCCGCTCTTCAATTCTGCAGTGCAGCAGCTGCTGCTGAAAGAGTTCTGGACCACTGGGCACCAAAAAGCCTTCCTTGCTCTTAATGACCTCCTCAGAAAGAAGAAAACAGAAAGGAAAAGAACCTCTTTCTATTTTATAGCCCTTGCTAGATGGCAACATTCATCTCCTGAAGTCTCCTTCCATCTCGAAAGACTAGGTAGGGAGCAGGTAAAGGACATTCTTCTACAAATACAGAGTAAGCCAGCTTTAGGGCTACCTTGAGAATCGGGTATTAAAGAAGCATTAACATGTCTGTTATGCAACTTGGTACTGCCAGAGGTTTTATGTCTAGTAGAACTAAAATGCAAACCATGAGTAAAGGGAGCTGCTTTGGGAGCTGATTTAGCTTCTTTAAGACAAACGGCTGCACTATTTCTACCTGAGCATTCTGAACATACTGAATCTCTCTCCGCAGATCTCACCTCAAACACAGATCTGCATCTCCTGCAGCTGGATATGGGGTTTTGAGGGAGCTTGAAACTGGCCCCCTGGTTCAGAAAGTGGAAGTCAGTTACATCTCACCCTCAGGACTCAGCCGAATACCCAGCTCAATTTAGAAGCCAACTCTCTAGTGGCCATCCACTTATACTGGCTGTTAAAGTCTGAGTTAAATTAAAATTTCCTTCTTTCCAAAGCTCCCAAAATATCATCAAAGCTTAACAGGGTAGATCAAAAGGAGCGCTGGTGCTCTAATGTGAGCCAAAAAGTTGTGTTGTATTGGAGATAAGGCAGGAAAAGCAGGAAGGCCAGCAGGAAAAGCTAGAATTAACTGGCTACTGGCATCCCGCTCAGGCCTGGAAAGGAAAACATTCTAGCATCAGTTGTGTATGTTGATTGGTCTTCAAGTATCACAGCTACTCCCCAGATGTGCCTCTGGAGCCCCAGCATTAGGATGTTTGTTTCAGGAAGACAGCCGCTATAGGATACTCTATATCTCAGGAAGTTCCAAGATGAGTCTGCATGTTGTTATGCTCAATTTTAACAACTGTCACTTTTAATATCCAATTAATTGAAAGAAGGTGAATTTAACATCAACCTAAAGTGCTCAAAACATACTTCTTTCTCCCTGAGCCCTGTGCCAACTTTTTCTGTTTTCCTACTTTTAAAAAAGTGTCTCTGGCTGGCACAAGAAACTCCCACACAACAAAAATGAAGCCATCTGTGTAGCAAAACGATGAGATCAGTTACCCAAAATCCCATCGAAATTCACCAGACCAAGATGAAAAAATCATTTCCACACTGAATGCAGAAACATCTTCAGAAAACCTTGGAGTTTGTTTGCTTGGCTCTGCTGATGCCAGGCAGGAGCACCCCAAGGCACAGGGTGCCCTTTGCTCAGGTGCTCTGCAGCACCTGGCTGTGCTAGCTCCCTGGTCCCTGCACCCTGCTCCCACGACCTTCACCTATGCACAGCTTTCCAGAAAGACAGCAGAGCAAATAGAGATCTTACCTACATTTTCTTCAGTGCTCTTCCGTTAAGGATAAGCACCATAAACCCACAAGCTCTTTCAGCAGAAATTCAGTCTTATTGCCCAAAACGTTTTAAAGAAACTAGTATATTCTAGATTGAACAAGCCCGGTTCTGTGAAAGCACTGACCAAGTTAAAATAGCTCCCCCTGAAGCGTTCTATAGCCCAATGCAGTGCAAGCAGTTCAAAAGAAAAAACTTAAGGACTCCTCTACAGAAAGGGAGAAATATTGGTGTTAAAAGGTTTTTTTCTCCACTTCTTCAAAAAACAGGAGTTCAGATGAGCAAGAAAACCTATCTTGCTCTTATATTCTGCTCTGCTGACCTCACTGCAATCATAAAACCAAAGTATCCAAGTCCTACTTAAATGTTGACATATTTTGCAAGTTGCCATCCCCTGTTTTGGCTACCCCAGAAATAATGTTTGGGTTCCCACAGAGCAAGGCTGCAAGAAAAATACACCCCAAATTTACCAACTTCTGTGAGGAGAGAACTGGTGACAGAGCTCATGACAGAAGACGCTTAGATGTAGTGTTGGGGGATCTGTTTTAGGGGTGAACTTGTAGGATTGGTGGTTGGACTCAATGATCCCAGGGGTCTTTTCCAACCTGAATGATTCTATGATTCTATGAGCACTCAGGAGCTGGACTTGCTGGACATGCAGGCAGTGGCACCAAGCCTGGACAAGTATCTTACAATTGCTGGTTTGTGGAAGGCTGGACTTCGGCACTGAACTTCTCCCCATCTGAAGGGTGTCACCCAGAATCCATATTAAGTAAATAAAAGCAGCAGTTATAATCCCTGGAGAATTACCATCTCTTGGAGCACTGCTAATTCACCAGCTATGCCACACCGTCAGCTCGGCGTCAAATCCAGTGACGCCATTTAATTGCTTGTCTTTATAACCTCAAGCTTGGAAAATAAATACAGCAGAGGCATCTGCAGGACACACTAATGTACAACTGAACTTCAAACCTGCAGTCCGTTTTAAGTCATAAGGATGAATCACTGGGCTTGGAATGTGCAGGCCAGTGCTCAGAGCCCTCTGGTCACACTCTCTACATGTGGAAACTTGAACTACTGTTTAAAAAACGCACCCTGCACACACGAGCAAACGCTGTAATTCTGCTTCAGTGCCAGAAAAAATAAGGTCCTGCAGTCAGGGCAGAGATCTTCAGCGACCGTTTATTAAAGGTCCCATTCCTTTCCCAGCAGTGTCTGTTTAATTTCAGACACGTAATTCCTGCTCCCACCCAACTTTCTCCAGAGCCAGCCCAGCAGGAGAAAGGCTGGATGCTCCACACCCAGCCAGGAACTCCTCAGAGTACCCCAAACCTGCTCTGGTGGTGCTGCGGAAGCCCGAGCGAGGAGCCCCGGGGTTCTGGCGAAACTCCTTCACCTCCGTCTCGGCAAGGGAAGAGCTAGCTCAGGGCCTCGGATACCACCGAAGTGCTGCTGGCCACGGCACTGACCTGTCTCAGCCGGAGCTGTCTCCACCCTTCGCTTCTAAAACCCTTTCCCTGCTTTATAAATAGTGATGGATGCTATATACAGGTAGTGAGGAGAAAGCTTTGAGCGTTTCTCCCGAGTATCACGTTATGGTTTTAGTTGCATTCTAGAAAGAAGAAAACACCCAACCCCGTTGGTTTTAAACTCGCCATAAAAAAATTGGGTGGGTTTCTAAGCTTGAATTCTGAGCAAAAAGCCCCCTGCCTCGTCCCACAGAACTGTGCTGGGAAGCAGGCAGAGAAGTTGTGTTGGATTCTGCCAAGTTATCCCAAAACTGGTGCCGACTAAAATTGTTTCAATATCTTGTGGCAACATTTTCCAACTCGTGTTTCACACCCCTTTCCCCTTACCCAGATTTTAGTTTAAGGTACCGAGGATCTCTGTGGCAGCAAAAACCAACCCGCAGCTCGGGGGAAGTTTCCCCTCGGGGTCTGAAGGGCGCTACCGCGGCTCCGGGAGCTGGTTCCAGTCCGCCAGGAGATGCCTCGCCTGCTCAGGAGAGTCTGGGACATTTCTGCTCAACTTCCAGCACACCACAGACCCACCGTTAGCTGTCCCTGAACCCCCACCACAGCATCTTCCCCACCCGTGGGCAGAGAGCGATGCCCGACACCGCCACGCACCCCGCTCCTACCTCCCGCCGGCCCCGCAGCCGCTGCCGCTCGCTCCCGGAGCCGGTGTCTGCCTTAAGGCCTCGGCTGACCCACCTCCCCCGCCCCGGCTCCAGCCCGTCCCCGGCCCCTCGGAGGAGGAGCCAGGCCCGGAGACACGAAGAGGAAGAGAAAGCGGCGGGTTGGGGGGGGCGAAGGTTGCTGCCAGGAGCGGGGAGGTCCCGTTATCAGCGCCCGGCTCCCGAGGAGCCGCCGGCCGTGCCCGCAGGGAGAGGAGGGCACCGGCGAGCAGCGGTCAAGCAGGCACCTCGCCGGCCAGATTAATGAGAATACTCATTTAACTCAGTTCACATTTCCAGGACAACTGAGGAACCACATTTACGCCACCACCCCCTTCACGAGTTCGATGATGTTGAAACGTTACTGCATTGAACATTGTCTGGCCATCTTTGTCAGTGCCACAAGAATTCCTGTAACTGTGTGTTTGCTCAAATAAACCCCCAAACACCAGAACACACGGGAGCAAGAACGAAGAACAAGAGACCAACCAACTGATGACTGCTTCATTCTTCTACAGCTGCACTACAAAAAAGAATAAGGGGAGATTTTTGTGGCTTTAGTCCTTTTCTGACCTGGGTCCACACCTCTGACCACAATCCTAAACGTCTGCCTTTCCGGGGCCAAGACAAGACAGTTGTGTTTTGCATTGCCAAACAGCATCCAGTATCTTGTTATATAAAGAGAAGCAGTTTTTAATATCAGTAGGTATCAGCAGGAAACAGTTGAGCATCAAGATCCTAAACCTATACTTGAGCACTTCCCCTCTGTATTAAACTGTTTGTAAAAACTGTGGCCCATGACAACAAGTTGAGGTTTGAACAGGACAGAACCGAGTATTAATCTGCCAGCTGTGTTATCAGATGTCACTACTGCTCACTTCCCTTAAAGGTTCACAGTGGTTTCCTGGCATATGTGGAGCCAACAAATGCTGCTTTTTGCTTACACAAAGCAGAACAAACTATGGAAGCAAAGGACAGCTACAAGAAGTTGCTCCCTCTAGAGAAAGTCTCTTCAGTTCATCTGTTAATCCAAACTCACTCTGGCCAAGGTTGTTCACAGTAACTCTTTGAATCTTTATCAGCAGTGCCCCAAGGCCCTGGTGAGCAGAGTCAAAAAGCCTCTAGTTAGCACAGGAATGGCAACTTATGCATGGAGATCCCAGCCAAGAACCTTCTGTGACAGGAAGGATTTGAAACAATCAGCTTCTATCCATCTGATAAATATCTACCTGTCTCCCTCCAAGCCCTCTGCTTTACCTCATCTAATTAAATCAAAGCTGATCCTCACTGGTATTCACTGCTCTAGACACACTGAGACACACTAAGGCGGTTAAGCAGCTCAAGCTATTAGCTACATAATGTCTCTAAGAAAATTACAGGGAGAAAAGGTCTCTGCTAAAGAAATAGTTCTGGTTTTCCCTGTGGGAAAACATAACGAGTTCTTGATGTAACCACATTAATCCCCTCCCCATTCTTTTATGAAGCTTCAGCAAAGCAGAAAGGTGAGTACAGCCTCTGTAATTCAATAAAGAACTGTGTCCCTTCTCTGAGGGCAGCAACATGTACCTCTTCCCTGCCCACATAACATGGGGGGTGATTAGCTATTTCATATCCCTGTCTTCTACTCAGACAGGGAACCTCGAATTACACACCGAGCTGTCAGGTGGAAGATGGTGCATATTCACACATCAGCTTGGTATTTTGGATCAGAATTTCACAGCAGCAGGACATGTGAAAAGCAGTGAGGGCATGTGCAGCCCTTTCTTGTTCTGTATTCCTCTTTCAAAGCCCTTTCAATCCCGCTTGGGCTCTTTTTGTCTATGCAAAGGCTTATTCTGCTCTGAAAACAAGACAACACCCCTCCTTCTCTCCACTCCTAAGCGTGCTTCCAGGGATGCAAAAAACCCCCCAGAATAACAGAAAACGGGTAAGTCAGCCAAAAAGGCATTCTGCTTTCCAATAAAAAGGAACAATGCAGCTCTTGTTCTTCTTGAATCCTTCATTGCGTGGTTTATTTCTTGCAATGTATGAACAGTTTCTCTTTTCTCCTCACAATTCAGTCTTCCTTCTCAGCCCAAGAAGCATTCAGCAGAACTTACAGAGTTACCAGGGAGGACTAGGAAATCTTGTTAGTGTCTCCTGCTAGTATCTGCTGAATTTGAAGCCCTGCTTATCAGTTTGAAAATCTTTGTGTGATTTCCCACTGTAAAAATCCTTTAGAGCCATTTAATCAACAGCAATACTTGCAGTTTCAACGAATGGTAACAGTCAACACCAGACCGGAATGGCGGTGTAATGGAAGCATACTCAGTGAGGGAATCCCCCAATTTCATACCTAAATGACGATCAAAGTTGAATTGACAGGAAAAGCGTAAACAGAAGACAAACTTACAAATTTCTCAGGAGCTATGACAGCCTAAGCTGTTAGCATCTGGACTGTAAGGATCCTATCTGTGTCCTAGGGAAAATTAATTTAGGGATTCCAGCCTAGTCTCCCACAGGCATGTGGCCAAGCCACTCATAAACTGGCAGTGTGCTCAGGAATGCAAAGAAACGGGGGATGCTAAAGGTCATACTGAAGCATCTCCTACAGAATCCTACCATTTTTAACCCCTTGCCTTCAGAAACGGCAATGAAGCAAGCACTTACCTGGCTGTTTGGAAAAATCCCACATAAACTGTGTAACACATAGCTGTACAATACACTTAATATTTCAAAGGTGACACAGCAGTTGCGGTAAGGTATGAAGTATTTCTTCCTTCAGTGCTGCAGTGGGTATCTGACCTATGAATGTGATTACATACTGCAATTCCACAATAATTTCTAAACTCCTTGGAATGCAGAAGGAAAAGGCAAACAGTCCTCAGCACCAGCAAAAGCCATTACAGACCTAGGTGCTACCTACAAGAAAAATGGTCTTGCTAAACCTGCCTGGATGTGTTCCTGTGTGACTTGGTCTAGGTGATCCTGCTCTGGTAGGGGGATTGGACTAATTCATCTTTCAAGGTTCCTTCCAATCCCTAATATTGTGTGATTCTGTGACCTATTCACAAAGAGAAATGTCAATTTTTATTAACTAGGTATCACTTCTGTGTGAACTTCCCTGTACAGTGCGTAAAGCAGGAGGGTACAGAGGAAGTAACCAAAGAAGTAGCACAAGGCTGAGCTGCTAGTGAGAAGATAAACTTCACAACTACTGTGCAAGCTGCGCCCATAGCTAGAACTACTAGGACCAAAAACCCCCCCATCAAACAGCGCTGAATGTTTTTTAATGTTAGGATATGTAATTTTAGTTTTGCCTGTTTTGGTTTCTGCGTTTATTTTTGTGAACTGCATGATGTGCTTAATTTAGTACCGTACCCTGAGTAACCCGCTCTGAATTTAGTTGCTGGACCAGCTTGAAGCAGGAAGACATATGACTTGCATCTGAATGATTTAATGCCTATCAAACTTTATCTTATTCAAAACACAGAAAACAAACATTTGATCAACTGTCCCTTCTACCTCCAATTTGACAAATATTTTAAGAAAAACTGAGTGTCAGCCACGCTAAAAGATGGAGGAGACACCAGCAGTTCCTTATGCATCATCACATTGACTTCAGCCAAAGGGACAGTTACTCAAGGAACAAATACTTGAGTTCCATGACCATGGAACTGAATGCATTGGCAGTAGAAGTCAGATTAAACATTCCCTTGTTGGAATGAAAGCGAATGAGCTTTGCATCAAACATGGCAGAAGCAAAATTGCCCCAAGTTTCTTACCTCCCACTCGCTGGCAAGCTTCACAGGCACTTCTATGCCCCTTTTTTCCAGCTGTTCCAACTTGTAATCCTCATACTTTTTGTATCCTGCATATCCCCCACCTGTAGCTACCAGAATGTGGAAGGGGCGCAGGCGGAACACTTGCCCTACTGGAGCAGTATGAAGCTTCTTCCTGTCTGCAACAGAAAATAAAACAGACTTCAGCAAAGAGAACCACTACATAGTGAGAAAAAAGCTGTTATGTGCAGGGAGGGATGCTGAAAACGTGATGAGAAGTCTACAGTGCAGAAAGTAAGTAGAAATGTTCCTAAGTACTCCAGTTATTGCAGTTCAGCAAATTACTGAAATTCAGCTGACGAACACTAACTGATCATCTTTGCTTTTCACTTCATCCCCCTTCCCTGCCTGCATCACGTTCCTCTAACATTCTCCCCGAAAAAATACATAAAATAAGCTTCCTGAAATTGCCATGGAGAAATACCTAAAATGAGCTCCCTGAAAGCACACTCATACTGTCAAACTACTGAGAGCTGTATGTTATTACAAGACAAAATAATCAGTTGCTGCAGAGCAGCCTGTAGGACTGCGGAGGTCCCTGACTGTCAGTCATTAAAGCTTTCATTACAGCTATGGAATCCCCCAACTGTATCAGTAACTGGCAGAGGGAAGGAAATGACAACCCGCTTTAGGACAGGTTTTGTAAACAGGATAGGAGGCACATTTATGCTGTCATACAGGTCACCAGGTGTTAAAAAGAAAAGATTTAGTATTGTGACTATTTCCTACTGAGATCTACCAAGCTCCTGCATAACACAAGGCCTCGCATGTCAGCAGTGAGCTGCAGTGTCACTAAGCAACAGGACAGCCACTGCTGGGAACTATTTCCCTTGCAAAACATTTAGAGAGAACGAGTGTGTTCAGACTTAACCAGCTAAGTATTAGACTGTGCTGCCTCCATCTGTACTGAATCAGTCTGAAGGTTCTCAACGATGACTGTGAGTCACTACCTTAGGAGAAAATTCCCAAAGGAACTACTTCTGGGATACTGAGTGGTGTCATTTCCACAACAATCATTTCCAGAGTCAAGCAGGAATCAAAAACAATGGACTATATCTTGTTCCATCAGTGTCAGCCTTAGCGTTTGACTACGAAAGGATGCAATAAACACCGAATCTGGTTCTCGGCATCCATACAGACAAAGCATAATTGCTCGGCAATCTGGGAAGCTTTAGTTCTAAGTAGTAGAGTTGATTAGAAGCATTCAGCTCTTCTTAATCCAAAAGAGGCCAAATAAAAGTAGTTCTTGCTCATGTTTTGTTTTACCCAAGTATTTTTTTCTCATTTCTTTTCTACATGTGTGATTAAATCACCGTTTGAATTACATGTTCTAAAATACAACATAATGGAAAACCACGCTCATTCCTATTGGTAAACAGTCTCTTATTTATTGGTGGAAAGAACCAAACCAAACAAACAAGGCAGCAACTACAGCTACAGTTAAGATTCTAGAAGATATTCTGCCCCAAGAAGAATGCTCAGTAAAAGACAGGGATGATCCACAACAGCCAAGTGTTTATACATGCAGACTTGTTTGTTTTGAATTTACAAAGAGTTTACAAGTTTCAACTCTGCATCACAATTTCAACAGAAATCTGTACAAAGACCAGTCCGTTCCAACCACATTTGGTTCCAAGTTAGCAAAGTTGCTCCCCTGTTTCACCAGAGCTTAGCAAATTCCCACAACAAAACTTAAATGACTTTCTGTGTGTGTCCAGGGAGGGGCTGTTTCTGCTTCAAGAGCTTCCATAAATTTGATGTGAACGCTTCTCTTTCTGTGCTAGAGAGCAAACCACTTGATGTTCCACAAGCCGTAGGACACACGGTTTAATTTGTTGACACATTATTTGAAGAGTTGGCTTTTCCCCATCTCCAGCATCAGTGAAACAGCAAGGAAACCAGTCTGTAACTAATGTCAAAACACACAGCGAAGGCATCTAACACGCTACTGCTAAGCTTTTATTGCCCTAACAAAGCCAAATTCCACATCTTTCAGATATGAACAAAATGCAGACAAGTTTACAGAGTATTTACTTATTCTCACAACAAAACCATGTTCAGGCTGTTAGTGCTGTTTAGAGATTTCAGGGGAACATCTTGTTCTCTAATGATACAAAGGCTACTCTCTGGCAAGCAGCATGAGAATGTGAGGGAAGCTCGTGTCTTAGCACATGAGCCAACAGAAACAAGCCCAGGACAAAAGGAAAGAGGTGTGTAGGACTTTCAACATCCTAATAACATTTTTAGCTGCTTCAAACCCTAAACTCCTTAGAGAAGGCCAAACTATTGCAGGTTTCTCTCCTAAAACATGGAGCGTATTCAGCAAACAAGAATGAAGAGAAAGTTAAAATATTTATAGACCTTCCAAAGCTGACGAGAAGCCTAAATCTAGCACCAACTTACAAGGACATCATCTGTGTTTTAGCAAGTGGAAAAAGACTTGTTCCTTCAGAAACATTAAAAATGAGAAGGCAAACTGCATAATTGAAGGCATGCTCTAGCCTACAGAATTATCACAGGGCGTTACATTTGCCACCTTCCAGGCCATTAGGTCCATTATATAGCATTTGCTTTGCTACTCTGACCAAATTAAGAATGTCTTCTAAGAAAGGAGACAAACACTTAAGAACTTGAGGCCATTATAAGGAGCAGAGATCAAAGAAGAGTTAACTTCTCTTTCTAACAAGTCAGCTAGATTTAAATCCAAATACAAACCTGAAATAGCCATGGATTGGGAAATGGCTGGCCACAAGTTAATTTGTTCGAAACTCAAAGCTAACTTGGAGGGACCTTTCCTTTCACGCAATTGACAATGTTGCATTACGCATCCCAGCTTCCAACAATTTTCTTCTCTCATGCCTAACTTTGATTTCTAGCCAACAAAGAGCTGCTGTTGCTATTAACCTCTGTAAGTATACTTCTCAAGAAGGCAATATCCATATGTGACATGCCAGGCAGGGTTTGGACAGCCAACTTAACCCAAGTAAATGGTTATAGAAAATGGGACCAATAACTCAGCTGGTAAGGAAGCAAAAGCTTGAGTCTGTAAGCAGCTGTTATATCAACGGATGACAATGCTGCAAGTTTACAAACACATGTTTATTAAGACCAAACAATCATATTTGTTTACAACATTACCTAGCTAGAGTAACTGAAAGTGCAAAGCACCATTTTAACCAGGTCTTAAACATTTCTTGTAAACCTACTGGGATTTCTTGATTTATTAAAATTAGAAATACAGATTAAAATATACAATGCTATTTATACCTTTTATTTCTTACAGGTCTGTTAAACTGCTGAAGTCTCAATTCTTCAGGCTTCTCAAGGTGAACATCTGATAAGAGTT
Source organism: Phoeniculus purpureus (assembly GCA_028565055.1). Taxonomy (NCBI): domain Eukaryota; kingdom Metazoa; phylum Chordata; class Aves; order Bucerotiformes; family Phoeniculidae; genus Phoeniculus; species Phoeniculus purpureus. The sequence continues at coordinate 8,649,387 of JAOXOE010000776.1, read as the reverse complement.
GCTCTACAAAGCAGGTAACACTTCCAGCAAATTCCCACCTGGTTTGTGTTGTTACTTTATTCTCCATTATGAAGTCTGATGCTGCTATTCTCAGCCAGCCCCTTCATGTCCAACATTATTTCACCAGCTTTCAAGTTGTTAACAGACATTCTTTTAGCTGACACGCTCCTTATTCATGACTATGCTGTTAGGAAGTCCTCTCTGCCAACACTCAAACTCTTTCACAGCACCTTTGTGATATTGCCCAGCAAAAGGATGATCCAAGCATCCCTGTCCTGCTACTTGGCTGTGCTGTCCTGCTAGAAAACCTCTAGAACAACAGAGCACTTTAAAAAAAATGTTTGCAGGGCATGCAAAACCATAAAACTGATGTAAAAAACTTCCACATTTCAAAAGAAGGAACACTGATACAACTGCAATCCAATCAGCACCAACAGTGGGAAATACATGAACTCCTGGCTCAGCAAGTTCATTAAAGTGATTTTATAAACACAAAACCACTGTGCTAACATGAAAATATCTGCTATATTTTGTTGTCTTTCAAAGAGTACTGAAGCCTCCTCAGAAAACTTAATCTATAGAAGTTAATAAAAAAAACCCAAAACCTATAGTTAATAGGATTTAACTTGCTATACAAAGATCATCTTTATTAGAAAAACTTCATGCTTTGAAAAGTTTAAAGCTACATGTAAAGCAATTCCATTCCATATGCTCCTCTCTCCAGAGTCCTCTTCCTCTAGCACCTGTTTTCACAGTCTGATAAAATTTGCTTCTCCTTTCCTCAGCTATTGAGAGCATGAAACACAAAATCCCTCATTTTGCATACAGCTGATCCAGTGAAGCCAAGACAGTGACACTATTGTTGCCTGCTTGCAGCTTACAGTATGTTCTGTCGTACGAAGAAGCTCATAGGGCAAAAACTTGATTCATTAGTGCTGAGACAGAAGTGATATGAAGAAGGTGCATTTGTTTTGTATTTAGATACTAAGGCACGTAGGAAAGATGCAGAGCTGCCCACCTGTTGCAATGTTTGATCATATTAATTAAATAGCAAACTGGTCAAAAAACATACAACAACAAGCAAGATGGAAACAGATCTCGATATAAAGTTCCCTTAGGGGAAAAAGCAAACAATAAAACCAGAGAAAACAGAAAGGTAACAGCCCTTCACTTTGTTATCCTGCCCCTCTTCTGCTGAACCTATCACACCGGTTTCTTCAGAAGTAATAATCCCAGTGAAAAGGACAATTACCAATGTAACAACCCAAAAATAAAAGAAACAAATGCCCTGTAGGAGCATGTTATAAGAAGCCCTGAGGGCAGTGGATGTCACAATGACAAAGCAAACCGGTTTCTTTCTGATAAACACTCAACAGTGTTAGAACAAAAATAATGAGAAAAAAAGCCCCAGAAAATAAACAACTACAAGGTCTGTTAATCGTAGAATCATAGAATTGTTTTGGCTGGAAGAGACTTTTAAGATCAACAAGTCCAACCTTTTCCTAGACCTATCATCACCACTACTCCATGTCCCCCGACACAACATTTACACTTTTCTTAAAGTACCTCCCTGTGCAGGATGTTCCAATGCCTGACAACGTTTTCAGTAAGGAAACTCTTCCTAACATCCAACCTGAACATCCCCTGGTGCAGCTTAAAGCCATTAAAAAAAAAAACAAAAAAACAAACAACCCTTTACAAAGCAGAATGGTTGGCAAAATCATCTGCTAAGCTCTTGCTCAGAAGCCTACCACCACTTCAACTGCTGTGGCTCTGGTACTACAAGGACTACTACACCCTTCCTGTGAATCGATTGCCACCTGTTGTTTGCCCCCAAGAGAGGTGTTCCTGATTTGGGAGGCTGATATTCCTCACATGGGATAAGTTCTGCCTTTCCAGTTTTAGCCAATACTGCTCTGGACACTATAGGATCTGATCCGCTCTCCAGATCTGTGTCTCCACAAGGTTCCTCTTGGAGTGGGTCCAGAGGAGAACAATCATAGAATCATTAGACATTGGAACAGACCTCGAAAGATCATTTAGTGCAATCCCCCCACCACAGCAGGATCACCTAGACCAAGGCTGGTGAAGGGACTGGAAGGAAAGGCTGAGGGAGTTGGAGTTGGGGTTGTTCAGCCTGGAGAAGGGGAGACTCAGAGGTGACCTTAGCGCTCTCTCTAACTACCTCAAGGGAAGATGTAATCAGGTGGCAGTTAGGCTGTTCTCCCAGGCAACCAGTGCCAGCACGAGAGGGCAGGGCCAGAAGCTGCACCAGGGGAGGGTTAAGTTGGATGTTAGGAAGTCTTTCCTCACAGAAAGGGTGATCAGACATTGGAATCATGGACTGTCCAGAGCAGTGGTGGAGTCTCCATCCCTGGAGGTGTTTAAGAACAGACTGGATGTGTTATTTACTGCCATGGTCTAGTTGATTGCGGTGATGTTAGGTCAAGGGCTGGGCTGGATGATCTTTGAGGTCTTTTCCAGAGTCAATACTTCTGTGATCAAATAATTGTGGAACACGAGGCACTTCTAAAAAGACAGAAGCAGGTTTCAACCATAGCTAGGGAAGCTATATGTCCAAAACAGCTCCTCTTGTTAAAGGAAATTATTTCTGATTGGGTTTTTTTAATTTTACATCTGCTATCCAAATATTCAAAAACAGCTGAGAAACAATGAATAACCCCTCATAAGGAATCTTAGGAAACAGGTGACTGCCTGTCTTTGTCTGGAAAACACAACACCAAAGGAGTAAAGCATAATTTGCAAGCTTGTGCTTACGGAACGTGTGTCTCTGAGGCTGGACTCCCATTTCTGTTTTAATCTCAAGAATATCAGATTCACCAATATATGACTATAATTTGTCTAACTTTGAGTAACCCTGAATTTATAAACACTGGGTAGATACAAGCCCTCACTTACCATTGAAAAATGTCCTGGAAGGTGGTTGCTTCCACAGGACTCCAGTTCTAACACACAGGTTCTTGCATATAGGTAAGTTACAGCTCATCAGCAAACTGCAAATACAACAGGAAGCAGTTACTTAAGCAGGAATGTTTAACAATGCAAATGTAAGCATTAACATGGGAAAAAAATCTCCTCAAAGTATAAAATTTCCACTGAGCCTATTCCTTTCTGGTTTACAAACAGTTTATTAGGGTTGGAAGAGGCCTTCAAAGGCCATCAGGTCCAACTCTCCTGCTTCAGCAAGCTACAATTTACTGAAAAGGATAATCCCCTAAAAAGCCTAAATCAACTATACAAAATCACATCCAGACGGGTCTGAAACATCTCCAGAGAAGGGGACTCCAGAACCTCCCTGGGCAACCTCTTCCAATATTTAATAACCCTGACTGTAAAGAAGTTTTTCCTTATTTTGAGGTGAAACTCCCTTTGTTCAAGCTGCACCCATCACTCCTTGTCCTGTCTGACACTACCACGAGAGGATTCCTTTCTTCTTGACACCCAGCTCTCATGTATTTATAGACAGTAATTAAATCCCCTCATAGCCTTCTTTTGCCCAAACTAAAAAGTCCTGATTTTCTCAATCTCTTTTCTTAAGGCAGTTGTTCCAGACCCCCAGTCATCCTCATAGCTCTGCACTGGGTCTATTCTTTTCCTAAAGACCACAAAATCCCTGCCAATCCAACAGCTCCTGCAGAGATTTCTGTAATGTGGCATCTATTTAATCCTTTCTTTTTCTCAACAAAATATAAGAAAACATAAACTAGACTTTGAACTGGCCAATATAGGGAAAAGGTTCTACCAGGATGTCATGTGCTTAATACATTAATATTTCATTTCACGTTGCTAACAAATCTGATAAAGATCCATCCAGCTGGACAAGAACTGTTGTTGTTCAAAGTCCATGAATAAGCATGTTTAGATGAGTATTTGCAGATGGCACAGCCACGCCACAAACTGCTGTTAGAGAGGACCACAGGAGACTGACAGCACTCCCACATGGACAGGCTCAGCCTCTTGAGAAGAACCAGGTCTGGCAGGTCTTTGTGCAGCCTACTGTCCTGCGATGCAAATGCCGCAGCTGGGATATCTTCTTTGGCCTGCTGACCTCTTCTCTGCTCTTGATCAGATACAAGCTGAGTGCAGAATTACTACTTCATTAGCTTACAAGCTATTGCATCACTTAGTGCGAGTCACTTCCAGGAAGTGATTATTAAGAACTGAAAGAATTAATTTCAGGTCCCTGAACATTATCTTTTCATTTCAAACAGGAGTCCACAAATAGCAGGTTTTTTGGTCATAGAATCTCAGTATCATATAGGTTGGAAGGGACCTTGAAGATCATCTAGTCCAACCCCCCTGCAGAGCAGGTTCTCCTAGAGCAGATCCTACAGGAACACGTCCAGTGAGTTTTGAATGTCTCCAGAGCAGGAAACTCAACAACCTCTCTGGGCAGCCTGGGCCACAGCTATTAGATTCACAGTAAAAAAGCTTTTTCTTAGGTTTAGGTTGAACTTCTGTGTTCTAGTTTGTGCCCACTGCCTCTTGTCTTGCTGTTGCTGAAAAGAGTCTGGTCCCATCCTCCTGACACTTGTCCTTTAGATATTTACAAGTATTTACAAGATCTCCCCTCTTCAGGCTGAACAGCCCCAGCTCTCTCAGCTTCTGTTTGTAAGGCAGATGCTCTAGCCCCCTGATCATCTTAGAGGCTCTGTGCTGGACTCTCTCCAGAAACTTCCCATTCCTCTTAGACTGGGGATCCCAGAACTGGATGCAGTATTCCAGACATGGTCTCACTAAGGCAGAATAGTGGGGAAGAACCACCTCCCTTGGCCTACTGGCCACACTCTCCTTCACGCATCCCAGGAGACCATTAGCCTTCTTGGCCTTCAGCCTCAAGGTCTGTGTAAAAACCACTGTATTAACCCAAATATGATAGGACAGTCCCTCCCTGAAACCTACATTCTTGTAACCAGGTGCTACACATGCCATACTCCTGCATCACTGCCTGGGATGTTACTTCCTTAACAAGACAGAAAGTGTCCCCACACTGCTGCAGAACATGGATGTTTTACATAGCAACACCATGTCCTTTTGTCATTAATGATGAGGTCAGCTGAAATGCTTGGGTCACACATCAGAGCTGCGGTATTACAAGACTTGCTTTACAACATGTTAAAACATCTATGATGAAAGAAGCACTTGCTCAGCAGTATGCTGGGAGCCTGGAGAATTCAAGAAACTTAGCATCAGACTTATATTTACCACACAAATTGTAGAAGCCTAAGAAGCCTGGAAAAAATAAACTAAAACTTAGCTACAGCCTAAAGCACTAGCATTCTCAAGACATGTATTAGTCTTGATACATAATAAAGTACAAAAAAAACCCCAAGCAGCACAGTTGGAATACTAAGAAGGGCATGGAACTGTTGGAGTAAGTCCAGAGGAGGCCGTAAGGATGATCAGATAGCTGGAGCACCTCTGCTGTGAGGACAGGCTGAGGGAATTTAGGCTGTTCAGCCTGAAGAAGTCTGGTGGTGGTGGGGGGAAAACCTTACAGCAGCCTTCCTATGCCTGAAGGGGGCTACACAAAAGCTAGGGAGGGTCTTTCTATGACAGATGGCAGAGATAAGACAAGATGAAATGGGTTCAATCTAAGAGGGTAGATTTAAATTAGATCTTAGGAAGAAACTCCTCATTCAGAGGGTGCTGAGGCACTCAAACAGGTTGCCCAGGGAGGTTGTGGCTGCCTCATCTCTGAAAGTGTTCAAGACCACATTACATAGGGCTCAAGGCAACCTGGTCTGGTAAGAGGTTTCCCTGCCCATAACAGGGAGTTGGAACTAGATAATCTCTGAATTCCCGTCTAACTCAAACCCTTCTGTGAATCTATGATTCCATTCTAGATGTGCTGACTTTACGGGAGCAGGCAGGAGCTGTTCCTGTTGCCAAGGCAGCGCAAGGCACATCAAGACTTGATGTTTCAGCAGACAGATCAATACAGAGGAAAGCCGGGAATCATTAACTGCAGACCCTAAGCTCCCACCAAAATTGTTTTTGGTGTCCAACAGGAGAAAACCAGCCTCCTCTTTACTCTGAAACCTCCCTAAAACCAGATACAGATGTCGAGGCTAAACAACTGACTTCCAGCCTCACCTTCCCTGCTCCTGACAGCCTGACCTTCATAGCGCGAACAGGTGTGTAGGAGCGCAGTGGCCTCCTGCCTCTGCCACCCAGATGGGGGCTGTAGGAGCTGCCGGGATCTCAACTTCAGTTATGGTGGGATGAAGACAACACCCTGCTGCCACAGTGCTCTGCACCCGAGAGGTTTCTCCGGTTTTTGAGAGAGAAGCTGCTCTGAAAGGAGCATTCCGAGCGCTGCCTCCGAAAGGCCGAGGGTCCCCGCTAAGGGCCTACTGGTGCTTCTCCTCCCTGGGGTTACATAACCTGTCCCCCCCCTACCGGCTTCTGTTAACCACACTGACAGCTGCAGCCCGTCTGCACAACCCACCGGCTTTTCCTTCCTGAAAACGTCAAACCTCCCTCCTCCCTCGCTGCTGGGAGGCCAAGGCTCCTCGCACGCACCCAGAGCCGAGGCTCCGCACCTCTCCTGCCTTTCCAGCCGGCAGGGCCCGGGGCAGCGGGCGAGACCCCCCCCCGGTTCCCCCTCACCCCTCGCTGTCAAACACCGCCGCCCGCTTCGTCCCAGCCCCACCGAGGCCGGACAGTCCCGGCCCAGCCCCGCCCGCCGTGCCGGTGCCGCTGCCGGTACCTGCTCCGGAGCCCCGCGGTCACGCCGGCCCGCGCCATGGCCGCCGCCATCTTCCCTCGCCGCCGCCGCCGCGTCCTCTGCTGCGTCTCGGGCAGAGGCGGGAGTCGGGCGGGGCGGGGCGGGGCGGGACGAGGCGGTGACGCCCCGGGGCCGGTGAGGCCGTCACCTCAAGGGGCTTGTGTGGGTAGGGTCGGGAGAGCTCCTCAGGGGAAGTTCCCCGAAAGGGGGAAAGGAACCTCGGGAAAGGACCGGGAATGCTGGTGACAGCCGGCCAGCAGCGTGTCCAGTGGCAAAGGGCATGAGGCAGCAGTGTGCCCAGGTGGCCAAGGTCAGCGGCACCGTGGCCTCCATCAGAACTAGTGGGGCCCGTCGGAGTCCTCTGTACTCGGCAGTGGTGAGGCCCCATCTCGAATACTGGGTTCATTTCTGGGCCACTCACTGCAACGAGGATGTTGGGGTGATGGAGTATGTTCAGAGAGGGCCAATGCCAGAAGGTTGGAGTGAGGGGGGAGACAATCTCTCCTCCCTGGTGCCGAGCAATAGGACCAGAGGAAATGGCTGCAAGCTGGGCCAGGGGAGGGTTAGGCTGGGTGTTAGAAATAAGTTATTCACTGGAAGGGTCTTTGGGCATTGGAACAGGCTGCCCAGGCCAGTGGCAGAGCCATCATCCATAGAGGCATCTAAAGGACAGGTAGACATAGTGCTAAGGGACCTGACAGTGGTGGCTTGGCAGTGCCGGGCTGAAGGTCAGACTTGATGACCTTAAAGGTTTCTCACAATCAATATTATTCTGTTCTTTCTCTGTGAATGCATTGTGGGGCCTGGAAGGTCCCAGAATGTTTGTGGTATACAGACAAGGCTGCCCCACAAAGCTGCTGCTAAGGGAGGTCTGGTTTGGGGAGAGCACTGCGTCTTGGGGAGGTGAGGAGGAGGCACGTCAGGCCTCAGTGGTGCTATGAAAGGTGGGGAGGTGTTCCTGACCACAAATCATCAGTGATGCCAAGGCAGGGTTTTACTAGAGGGAACACAACATAGGACAGGCACGATGCTGTTCCTACACGTGAGGTGTTGAGTGGAATAGTGCAATCGCATCTACTCCTGCTTGACTGCCCCTTGGATATGAGCTGCACAGGGGATTTTTAGTCTCCACTTTTCTAGATGCATCCCCAGATAGATGCATAGATGCTGCACTACTGGGAAGTAGCTAATTACCGTTTTCTGACAATAGTAGGGTGGTAGTTTCATAGGGTGAATCAGTAGGAAAAGAATTCCAGAGTCTTGCTGCTATGTTTCCGCATCCTCAGTTCTTCAGGGCACAGTCCTCTGGGCAGACCTGATTTGTGATTAATGTTTGCTTGTTTTCGTGATGAGGCCTAAAGTAAGTTTACAGCACCCTCAGGCCCTTCTGCCTTTTTTCACATCACCACACACAGCAGCACAATATCTAAGTATCTGAGATGTACAGGAGAGCCTTTTATTTTTGAATGGTATGACAGATTCACAGCGTCTTTGGAACTGGAAGGGACTTCTACAGATCATCTAGTCCCACCCCATCGCTAAAGCAGGATTTCCTAGAGCACATTACACAGGACTGCATCCAGGTGGGTTTTTAATATCTCCAGAGAAAAACATTACTAAAATATGTAAAATTTTATAAAAGTACCAAAAATATGAGCAAAGACCCAGATGCAGCCTTCCTGTAATAGTAATGTCATTAGCTGACTGAGTTTTTGGGATGCACATACATCCTGTATGTGTCCTGATAAGACTGGCAGGAAGTAAAACCTCTGAGAAGGTGAGATTTGATGATGTTTGCTTTTGCTTCAAGCATTGCAAGAGCCATTAGCTTTGATGTCTAACTGCACCCTGCTGGTGGGCCTGACAAACAAGTTCCCCCAGAAATGATTCAGGAGTGATTCAGAGGTTAAGGAATAATTAAATAAAACAGCATTTGTTTGCAGTGTGTATCGATTGGCATTGGCTGAATTGATTAATGGTCTGTTTTAATCTGTATTTTCTCCCCTGAAATTAAAAGTAAATATGTGGACCTTTACCTATTTTAAAATTACTTGTATAATATACTTGTATTCTTGTATTCTTATCTTTGTGTTGGGTTTTTTTAACATCTGATAATATATTGTATCACAATATTATATAGACTGTGCTCACTGAGGAGTAAAAGCTTCCCAAAGGGCGCTGAGCTTTGCTAGACGTGTGCAGGTCAGCCAATGATGGGTTAATATCACAATTGTTCCCTTAGCAGATGAGAGAACAGAGATCTTAGGGCTTGAGCATGTTTGTTTGTGCAGGGAGTACAGGAAGGAGTGGGAAATGTAGCTCCTGTGATAGGATTAGTGGGAAGCATATAACCTCTACAAATGTTGCAGATCCAGCGAGTGAATTTAGGAAACACGCGGATAAGCAATGGATCCATGTGAAGGCGGAAGAAGCAAGCAGGGAATGAGGACTGTGAATCACACGGAAAGGCACATAAGGCAACAAAAGAAATCTGGGAAAAGTGTTAGCAAAAATACATGAAGCAGAGGAAGCACTAAGGAAATCCATAAGATGAAGAAGGAAAACAAAATTAGGAATTAGACTTTCTTTCTCCTGGACTCTTGGAATAGTCTATTCTATCCGGAACAGGAAAGATGAAACCATATTAGCAATACTTTATGTGTCACCAGATCAGTTCAGTGTGCACACTTTGCTTTATGTGTCTGTGTGTTTTCCTTCCTTCTTTAGAATTAATGATGATAATTGTGGCTGCTGTAGTGTAATTAAGAGGTAATACTCCAGGCTGAATGCTACAAATCAGGGAAATAAGCCAGCCGGGATCAGACTGATGTGCTGGAATGGAATGAAGAGCATCAAGAAAGTCAACAGTGTCGCATGTCTGTTTGGAATTCTTAGGGAGGCACAGGATTACTTTTTGGTTAAAATTAGTCAGTGGATAAACCACTGTCAGATGAAAGCGAACTTTTGTAAGAAGGACCCTTTACTATTCTGTAGAGTGATCTGTTCTGTAGTTTGGCCAACTCACTTTGCATTAGACATCTTTTTGTAAGGTAGATGTCTTAATTATCTCCTCAAGTCATTTTGGTGCCTTTTGAAATGGGAAAAGCACAGTTTATTTCAAAAGCAGGGGCTTAGTACTTCCTCCTATGTCTGTTTATACAAAGCAGAAAGCAGGGGGATATTTTCCATCTTGGGATAGGAGTAGGACACTGTGCTTTCTCCTTTGCATACAGGGATAAACCATTCTCTGACAGTGGAGAGTTTTTGTATTAAATCTTGGTTTATCCTTGTTGATGCCTAAAGCCACTTTGTTATCTTCCAGAAGCTTTGTTCATCACCGTGGAATTCCTGGTATGAGAAGGCAGAGCATAGGGGCAGAGTGAGGATCCTTGCTGAACTGCTATAACCATGAAGACGGTGATTTTAATTCTCCTAATCATCTTCACTTTGCTGTCTTCAGGTAAGGCTGATGCAGAAGGAAAGAAAAAGATGCCCTCTGGCTGGGTTAGCAGTGTGCAAACTCTAATTTGAGCTTTGGATTTATTTTTGTCTGTGCAAAGAAGCTGCAGTTAGAACTGTGCCTGTGATTACCATTTGCCTGTATTTTTCCTGTTTGATCACTAGCAGATGGTGACCCTGTTTGTTCTAAAGAGGCTCGATACACTGGTTTCTTAGTAGTTCAGTGAGGGTTTATTTCCTATGAATAGTTGAGGCTGGTGTACTCATTAACGCTGTCAAAATGCATCAGTGCATTCCTCGCTCCTACCCTTTAAAACCACAACGGGTTCTTTTTGGAATTGTGCTGAGTTAACATCAAAACAAGTGGAATGTCTGATACTATTCTCAAAGAAATAAAAACCTCAGTGTCCTAATTGTAAATATGTATGTTGAGTGTTAATAGATCACCAGAGAACCAAGTGCTTCAACATCTGGAAATGACAGTGTTAGAGATGTTGTAATGTTTTGTATGCGTTCAGTCCTGGTTTTCATCATGTGGTTTAAGATTCAAATTACGTAACTGCATGCAATTTTTATATATAATAATAACAACTTTACTTCTCCTTAAACATGTAGCACATTCAGAGCAGAAGGCTTTTAACAAGAAAAATACAAAATAAGTCATAGTACATCCAAGAGGGAAAACCATAGCTTAAAGCGAAAGAGGAAATTTTGTTAACACAGCTGGACTCCATTGATCTGTAGTTTTACAGTCAGTTTAAACCAATCAACCAACCAACACCCCAGCACCAGGACATTTAACTTTCTTGTCCACTTGCAATTACATCTTTCTAATCCCTTCTTTCTGCTGGCACTGTTTGGCTTTTTCTTTTTGTTGGTTACTTTTCAGTTGGAAAAAGGTCTGACGATCAAATAGTTCAATTCTGCTGTGGTTCTGCGCAGTGCTCCTGTGCAGGTTATTTCATCTCTTTGTTGGGCGTGCACTAATGTAGGTAATTCTTACTAATTTCCTGCTTGGAAGGGGTAAGATTTTGAGGACTTTGTTGTTACGTTTATTCTATACTCTGTTGAGCATAGTACATAATTCTTCAACCACCAGGAAGGTGGTAGAGTCGCCATCCCTGGATGTGCTTAAAGATTGTTTGGATGAGGTGTTGAGGGATATGGTTTAGGGGTGAACTTGTAAGGTAGGGTA
>JAOXOE010000776.1:8602596-8637882 GCA_028565055.1 Phoeniculus purpureus | reverse complement strand
CGCTCCCCAAAGGATTCTTTCGTTAATGACAAGAGTTTTGAAAGTGTTTGCACTTTCAAAAAGTGCAAACTTTTTGGCGTTGGTAACGTTGAGCCTAATCCTTGGATGACCTATCCACGACGCAGTATCCTTGCTTAAACTGTTGTGTGAAAAATACTGAATTTAGCTCGAGCATGGGCATCACAAGCTACGAACCTGAACAGTGGGACAGTGGGGGAACTGAAAAAGCACTCTGGGTACTGCTGTGCAAATGAGCACACCAAATTCCAAAATGCAAAATTCCATTAACACTTGAGGTCACACACTGCCCTCAGCCTGCACACCAGATTTCTACTGCTTTCCATAGGAACTGCTTGTCTGTACTACAGGCGGAATATTACCAGTAGTGTTTCGTTCCTGCATTCAGTGTGCAGACTCCCTGCGTGTATTTTTAGAAATTTGAGGTTGGTTGAGTGTTAGCAGTGCTGCTGAACCCAGCTCAGACACACCGCGTTACCAAGATAATAGGCAGCTCACACGCTCTAAGTCTGCTTGTGTGCCACAGACACGGGAGTTTTAGTTGCCGCAGTGAGAATGATTCAGTTTAAACGTGCTAGCCCGGCTGTGTGCGCACACACATACACACACACACACACACACACGCACAGAGAGCAGTGAAAGAATCTGGAATTTGCTTATCTTTCCCAGTGGCTTTAGTCAGTTGTGTGCCTTTCCCCCCAGTGGTTTATTAATTTGCTTTCTTTTAGTCCCCAGCCTCCTGACATGGTTCCTGCTTCCTATTTCAGTTCCCTCCTTGCCTGTTCTTTGTCTCTCCTCTAGGCAGGGGGAGGGGGGTCTCGCTGCTCTTACTGCACTTTCTTAACTTTCTTCAGTTTGCTATGGAATGTTCTGGTTTTAGCTTCCAGCTTTCCTGTTCAAAAGGCAGCATCGAACACACTCTGCCTGCTTCTTTAGGTAAAAGCTAAGTATTCATCCCAAAGTATGGCTATGACCCCATTCACAAGTGACCCCATTCACACTAGCCACGAGGATGCCAGATCAGCATGCTGGGAGCTCATACTCTGAGCAGTTGCTGGATGCCGGTTACAGATGACCACCAGCACCTTGCACTGCCAAGGAAATCACAAGCAGACCAACGTAGCCACATGTCTTCACTCCTAAGTGCTGACATGGGAACAACTGGATCTTTCTTTTTAGTACAGTCACTCTTACTCTACTGGCCTCATCCACCTTAGGGCTTCCACAACACACTTAGAGGACGTCTTTTTAATAAATGTTTCTGGCCCCAAACTTTCCCTGTCTCTGAATATGACACTATCAAAGCAGTGATTCAGCTTGCATTTGCCACAAGATAGCCAAATTCCTTCTGATTAGAAGTAAGCAGTTTGTGCCATACTGAGACAAAATTTGGCTCATCAGTACAAACAGACGTGGAAGATGAAGTTCCCCGAGTTAGATGTGATGACTAAATGTCATTTCCCCATACCTAACTGTTTAAGTGTACAGGTATGATTACCTGTGAACTAATTTATTGTGACACCTAGCCAGCTACTGTTTTAAAGACAAAGTTCCAGGTGATGTGAAAAGAGTTTTAAAAGTTGAATTTTAAAGCAGACATTTTCAGCATACAGGATTCCTTCCCCTTTTCAGACAGTTCCTAAGCCATTTTCTCTAAGATTTTCTGCTCTGGGATCTGCTGAATTTCTTTTGAATTCATCTTTCAAATAAAGGCATTTTCCTCAGCTACTTTATTCAATTTCTCACTATTTCCTGTCACACTTCTGCTCCTGGGAATTCCTGAGCTGTCCCTAAATGTTTTGCAGCTGCTTGGTGTCTGCTGAAGCACTCTGATTGGTTTTTCTGCAGTGTTAGAAATCCTCTTTTGCTCTGAACTTGTGTGTACCATTCGGAATGTACACTTCACACTGATCACTTCACGGGGCAGATCAATTGCTGCTGGCCTTACTCAGAAGTGCAGCCCTTAAATCGGTCTGCAAATACAGGATGTGAAGAAAGCCTGTGTTGCAATCGGCTCTATTCAAATGCATTTGGGTATATGTTAACTAGATTGGAGTCCTACCTATTGCTTGAATATTCTCAGCTCATGAATCTGTGTAGGTCTCAAGGCTACTGACATTTTTCAGACCAGTCTCCATTATTGTACTCTCTAAGAAGGTTAGTCATAATTTCACATGGATTATGATATTAGCAGAGACATTTCTGCCGTAGCATTCGTGCCAGCTAATTCAGTCATATGAACCATTTATTTTTTCCGTGTGTTCCACTGAAATACACAACATTGTGCATTTCATGGCACACTTGCCATTTCAGTGAGTAGCTGTCAGTTTTTCTGAGCTTTCACTGGAATTTTAATTAACTGCGACTGAGCCAACAAGCAATTAATTCAGCATTCACTACTTGTTAGGATGATTATTACTTAAATTTAGTTTTTAAAGCTTCCTCAATTTTTTTTATTGGGAATCATCCCGTGAGAATGCTAACCTTAGCAGCAAGGATTCTCCAACTTGGAGAGAGCAGAGTTTCCCCTCCAGATCACACGTGGGTTAGTGATTTGTCAGCTTTCTCTAGAAGCAGACAAACAACTCTCTTGTTTAAAAATACCTAGCATTCTCACCAAAACGCCAGCAAGTGCTAATAGGGACGTATATATGGCCAAGAAAATCGTGCAGAAAGAGTTGCCTTTGGAATGGAAAAATGCACTGTGTGCTTTTCTTGATCACTCTTCTCACTGCACTCTGTGCAAGACCATGCACAACAAAAGTCTGGGGAGCTGATGCTAAACTACAGAGCTTTTTGTTGTTAAACTAATTTAACACAGTCTTGGAAGGCAACCTTTGATACTTTAATCTCCCTTTTGTTCCCCTCATTTCTTCACTCTGCCCAGTTTAACTTGCTCTAGACTGCATGGAACCAAAACAACCTGAGCCATTCAAAACAAGATTGCCACATTAAAGATTTAGCCAAAACGGGAATACAACCTAGGATTCCACCTAATGGACACCCCAGGAATTAGGCATCCATGCCTAGCTAAGTAAGCCTGATAGGCAACTTTCTCATGTAAAATCTACATTAACAATACAATCCTAAATATGCAATGCCAGTGGTGAATGTTTGGTGTTTACAGACTAATATCTAAACTGCTGTGCCGCCCTGAGAATGACAGCATCTCCACAAATTCCAAGTAAGCTGGCATAACAAAGTGAATCCAGGAAGAGAACTAAGAACGCAACATCTGTACTTCCTAGAACATTCCAAAGCCACATACTTTCTGTCTATTGCCTGGAGATTCAGTTAAGGTGTGAATTGAGTTAACTTTCAGAGTCACTTCACCTCAGGCAATCAGTATCATTGTTCCATTGATGACTCAGTACTAGGGATCTCAAAAACCTTACCTTTTGATAGCAGGATCTGAGAATCTCTTTCCTTCAGATGGGTATGAGGCTGACCCTTAATCAGCTTAAAAACTTTGTCTCCTCTTCCCTGCAAGTGGTTCTTCTCTGAAACACAGGAACAGGGTGAATTAGCAATGAGTTCTCAAATTAAAGTACAATTCAGAGGGGTTAAATAAAAGGTAACTGTGCAACATGGTCAAAATTGCAAAAGAAGGAAAAAGACCCCAAGCGACAGAAAAAAATTACCTTGAAATGAACATATTGTCTGTGTGCCTTAACTTACCTTTTTCATGTGGGAACTCTTGTCAGGATGGTTACAGTCTGACACCCATAATTCTTAAAACTGTAAGTACTCAGGTCGAGGTTATCACTTGCTACAGATTATGTTTCACCAGAATGGTGATAATTTCTGTGAAGATATGAAATTTCTAGATCCTTGTTTCACCTGCCATAATGATTTAATTTCCTCTGTCACCTCCCACTTTTCTATATTCTGCAGAAAGCCCCACCACTGAGCTAGAACTGTAGTCCCCTAAAAACAACCTTCTCAGCGCATTGTGAATAGATTTGATATCCAGATCTGTCTGGGTTATTTATTAGAATAAAAACGACAAAATAATTCAAAGATAGCTAACTGTGCACTGCTTATTTTTAAAGATATTAATGAAGGGGCGCTACACAAGTTATCACTATTAATGACAGTCTTCACCATGTGTTTTTCAACAGTAAATTACACATGGTTACTCAAAAACCTTCCAACATGCTTAGTTTTGATATCACATAAATGAAACTCTTACATAAGCTACAACAATAGCTGTGTCAGAATTTCAGCCTTTGACCCGTAATGATGCAGCTTATTTAAAATCAGTAGTTTGACAGAAAACACACTAACTGCATTAACCACTCGGTTCTCCCACTGAAGTTATCTGCAGTTATCATACTTGCAGGGCGGTGCTATAGAAACGTGAAGGTTTCAATCATTCTGCAGCAACTGCACATTCCTGTTGTGCAAAAATAAAACTGAGGCACAAGTAAAGAAAATTACTTGCTAAAATTACTGAGTCAGCGGAACTGGAGCATGTAGAATATGGATTTCTGCAACCCATTTTTGGTACAGCCCTCCATCATTCAAACCTTGCTAATGAGGTTTGTGCCATTTCGGTCACATTCGTGTCATTGTAGCTGGATGGAATAAACACTCCTGTTTTTTCCCAGTCCCCAGTTCCATATTGTTTCATGTTCTTTGTTTGATGAGACAGCCTTTATGTCAGAAGCAGTCTTCCTGAGCTCTCTAGACATCCTGCAGTCTATTGCTTTCCTCACCTTATTAAAATTACTATTAGAAAAGTGCTCATCACAGAATCACACAGCATCAGAGATTGGAAGGGACCTCGAAAGATCATCTAGTCCGATCCCCCTGCCACAACAGGATCCTCTAAACCAAGTTGCACAGGAACATATCCAAGTGGGCTTTAAATGTCTCCAGAGAATGTTCTACACTTTCAGTTTATCAGTTAGTAATTGAGACAACTACTTGATAATTTGGCTTTTCTGTTCCAGATCTGATTCCTTATTCTGTGCTGTCTGACACAGTGAGCAGTCAGCCACCTCAGAGACTGACTGCAACTGTTGTGCAATTTACAGCCTTTGGAAATTCATTCCCTCTTGCACTTCATCTAGATTTCCTAAATGGAATCATCTCAATTTAAAAAACATATATATACATTTTAATTAAAAAAATGGCAATTCACATACACCATCTTCCATCAGTGCCCACTATAAAGCTCAATTAACCTTTGAAGTAGATCTGTCTCTCACATCTCCTTTCATTTTCTCCCAGGTTCCGCAGGGGGCTCTTTCCTAACATTAGAACAAATTTTCTATTAATATTTTCCTTCTCTGGGTGACTTTATTTTTTTTTTTAATAAACCTTTATCATTTGCACTCTATTTTCTGCTTTTCACTGCTGTCCTCAAAGGATGTAATTTATCCCTTCCCAATTACCCACCTTTCAGTCATTTTCCCAGTTGGCACAAGTAAGTTCCCATGGTCTTAATCACCCTGTTCTCCAAGCACCACATCACATAAGCCACCTTTATATTGCAAACTTCACAGCAGTTATCACGATAAATAAAAACGAGGACACTCTATTCACAACCTGGATCCAACTTCTACTGAAAAAGCCTTTCAGAAGCTTGAAATCGTTCTAAACGAATATGAACTACTTTAAATATTATAGCAAATTAGAGAGTGTTAATTAGCTAGGAAAAGGAAAACCCAGACAAATTATCTGTATTAATCAAACTTTTACTCCTTTCAGGTAATTAAAGACAATATTCAACACTGAAAGAAGAATTTAGGTTCTGAATTCCTTTGCTTGAGTAACTTATTGGGAAAAAAAGGGTTTGAAGAGGATACTGAGTTGTTCTGCATCAATAACAGTATGAATACTCAAATCAGGAAAACAAAACCCACCTAGTGACTACATTTTCAAACCCTATATTTTATCTTTGTTCCTTCAGCTCACACTTGGAAAAATGATTTTGACTCAGTAGAGGGGATTTGGAGTGATTTTATACAATCAGCTACTACTGTTGCTAGCAATAAGGTCTGAAGGTAGCAAGCATCTACTGCAAAAAGTAAAGGCTGTCTTAAACCCTAACTGAGCATTCAGAATTTGCACTTTTCTCTGTGTTTTTCTTGTTACTAACACAGACCAAAATGTGGACTAATTGTATGGCCAAATTTAGCTGAGGCATAAACAACTCCCATCTCATCTGAAGTATGTAGGAGAAATTCATACCAGGACCAAATCTGCTGTGTCCTAGGTTGAAAACTGATATTGTTCACAAGGAATAATTAGAAAACCATGAACAAATATACAGTGGTAGGTGCATTTATATTTACTGGAGCTTAGCTAAGCTAACATTAACCAGGAATAGCAATCCCATTTTATATGAGATTCTATTTTAGTAAGCTCTAAATGTCATATTAATGACAGCATTTATTACATTAAAGTCTGCTTTTTTGATTAAGATGAGACAAGCAGGGGATATGTGGAGGCAGAAAGAGACAGCTAACAGCAGAATGGTTTTCACTGCACCAGCACTCTCCTTTTTACTTCCCTTTTACTGTAGGTTAAAGACTTAATGATCCATAACAATTCTATTACCAAAATTGTTACAAGGTTAGATGAATTTTGTCAATCATACGATACTCAGAACCATATCTGAGGACATGGCAGTTGGTTCTGTGTCATTATAAACACTTCTAGAATATGGGCCCAGGAATGGATAGTTGTGTTTAAAGCCATGTTAAATTTTACTTTTACATGTTATTTAAAACTGGACTTCTAAATACATTGAGCCAGAAAGGCCTTCTGGAAAGGTTACTGAATACGGAGGTTTCTAGAAATGATTTCAAGTCAGAAAAAATAGGTCAGGGAAACAAACCTGGAGTGTCTAAAATCCTGAAAACTTATGTATTTCCTTATGTTGTAGAAATACTTTTTATTCCAAACTCAGCTGTTGGCGTCTTGTCAGAAGGTGGAGGGGTCATTAAAAAAAAAAAAGAATCCTTTGTCACTTTAATTATCCTGCGTTCAGGAGACTGTTGACGATGCCCCTGGGGCAAAGCGGCATGGCCTGGGCTCCAGTTGACTGGGGCCGTGAGGAAGCCGCAGTGGGGAAGTGCTGGTTTTATACAGCACCATGAGGAAGGTTCTGCTGCGGGCACTGTGTGAGCTGTCCCCGCCTCAGCAGGGCTGTGCGGTACCCGCACACCCACACCTGGCTCTGCGGGACAGCCCAGTGCAGGGGCAGAGCTCTTCCTGGGGTTAGGCGTCAGCTCCAGTTTAACCACACGTTGAGGCACCCGTACCCGCCGTGTGCCCTCAGAGGCAGCGAGAGCCCCGGCTCTCAGGCCCGCCCAGAGCCCCAGTCTCGCCTCACAGCCGGGCCTCGCCATGGCTGCGCCTCGTCCGTCACCGAGGAGCAGCAGCCGTCCGCGGTCCCTCGCCCATCGCGTCTCAACTCTGCCTCCTGCCCTCATCCTACCCCCTGCCCCAAACCCCTTGCCGGTTCTCTCGGACACGGGCTCAGGCCTGACCCCTCACGCGCACAGCAGCGGCCATGACCGGTGCCGTGAGGCGGCGCTGTGGCACTCCCGACCGGGGCAGGGATCGCGCGCCGCCGTCTCTTTCCCGCTCGCCGATGCGGCGCGCGCCCGCCGCTTCTCGCGAGCTTTGGGCTGGCTCCCGCGAGAGGCCGCTGTGCGCGTGCGCGTGGCTGGGCCGGGGCCGGAGAGAGGGTCTGGGGTCCTGGGAGCGGGTTGGGACCGGGATCTATATCTAAACTGACAGCAAACCCGGCCGCCAAGATGAGCGGCACGCTGGCCAAGATCGCGGAGATCGAGGCGGAGGTAACGCGCCCGCTGCATTCCGATCGGGGCTGGGGCTGGGCCTGGAACAGGGATGCCCGGTGCGGGGCAGCCCGGGCCCTGCCTGGGCCGAGGCGCCGCGCGGGAACCGATGGGCAGCCTGGCCTGGCACAGCCTGGCCCGGTTCCGAGCCCTCGGCGGTTCCTGCTCTTTCAGATGGCTCGCACGCAGAAGAACAAGGCCACGGCGCACCACCTGGGGCTGCTGAAGGCCCGCCTGGCCAAGCTGCGCCGGGAGCTCATCACCCCCAAAGGAGGTGGCGGCGGCGGTCCCGGGGAAGGTGCGTGGTGCCGCAGGAGGGCTCATAGAATCATTAGGGATTGGAACCGACGTCGAAAGATTATCTAGTCCAATCCCCCTGCCATGGGCAGGCACATCCCACCCTAGATCAGGGTGGCCAGAGCCTGATGGGACCGCTGCGAAGTGCAGGGGAATGTGATGAAAATCGGTCTGACAGGGATGGCTCCGCTTGAATCGTGTCAGTAAATCGGAGCAACCTTATGAGGAGAGGCTGGAAGAGCTGGGGCTGTTTAGCCGGGAGAGGAGGAGACTGAGGAGGGATCTCATCAGTGCTTACAAGTATCTAAAGGGCAAGTGTCAGGAGAATTAGACCAGACTCTTCACGATGGTGCCCAGTGACAGGAAAAGTGGCAGTGGATACAAACTGGAACTCAGAAGTTCCATGCAGCATAACAAAAAGGTTTTTTGCAGTGGGGGTACCAGAGCTCTGGCATAGGCTGCCCAGAGAGGTTGTGAAGTCTCCTGCTCTAGAGCCATTCAGAACTCAGGACATGTTCTTGTGCAGGTTCTGTAGGGCAGATGGGTAAGATGATCTCCAGAGGTCACTTCCAACCCTGACCCTTCTAAGAATATATGATTCTACTGTTCCTCTTGTCCTTCCTGGTACAAGCTCTTAGCTGTAGTTTGTGGGCCTTTCCTAGGACTTTGGGTGAGAGGGCTTCTGCATTTTGGCTGACAAAATTTTGTGTTTGCAGAAGATTTGACATGAAGCAGCATCTTGCAGCAGCTGTCTATGTATATAGATTAAAAGGACCATTTAAAGGGAATGCTGCACCTACACTCAAGTCAAATATAGTTCACTGTGAAGGCCTGCAGACTACACTTTATTGACAGGTACATGCCATGAAGTGTTACACAGACAAAATAGTGAAAGGTCATATAGATTGTGAACTGTGTCCTTGTAGGGAAGCTTACCTGTCTTTAACTCAGGCAGTATTGAAAGGAATAGCAGGATTGATCTCAAGAACCTTAGAAGATAGAAAATGTCAGCATTCAAATGAATATTTTTGCTCCTTATTTTCAGGTTTTGATGTTGCAAAGACAGGTGATGCCCGAATTGGGTTTGTGGGTTTCCCATCAGTGGGGAAATCTACTCTTCTAAGTAATCTTGCTGGTGTATACTCCGAAGTGGCAGCATATGAATTCACCACACTAACTACTGTGCCTGGAGTCATTAGATACAAAGGAGCAAAGATACAGGTGAGGTCTTCTTGTGTCTGTGAGGATAAGCTGACATACAAGGATATGGTGTTACGACTGAAGGGTAAGGTGTTATAACTGAGTGGTCTAGCTTGATGTTAGCATATTAGAAGTGATGTGGCAAGGTGCTTGAGATTATGTGGGGAATGTTTCCACCCTGCTTTTCACCTTGCTCTGGGAAATGTTCCTGTGGCAGTTCCTGTTTTTAATGTGAGATTATCTGTTGTACTAATAGGGTATATGGGACAGTACAGTACCTACGAGTCAAAGGGGAAACGGTTTTGCCATATTCTGTTCAGATTTGCTGTAGAGTTAGTTGATTTAGAAGGAAGGTAAAATTAGAATTCATTTTCTCTGTGAAGGAAAGTGCTTTTCTCATGAGTTTACTTTTCTTCCTCTGAACAAATAGCTGCTTGATCTCCCAGGAATTATTGAAGGTGCCAAGGATGGTAAAGGCAGAGGACGGCAGGTCATTGCAGGTGAGTATGTTACACCTGGAGGCAGCATCCTGCCTCTGGTTCAGTTAGTGCAGCTTGTGAGAATGAATAGTTGCATCACTATTTCTAATGTATTTAAAAAGCTGAATTTTATCTTGGAATTGAGCTGCCTGCTGTGAAGCTGCTTTCATTTTGTTGTTTTCAGCTCTGGCTTTATGTGCTTGCTGAGTTCATGCTCGGCTGTGAAAGTGTATGACCAGTTCCGACAGCAGCCATGATCTCATTTTAAACAAAGCTGCTATCTTTATTTCTTTACTTACTAATGTGGAGTCTGAATGTAGACAGCAAGATTTTTTTGGCCTCTGTGATTCTTACAACATACAAGGATCTGTCTTACCAGTGATACTTGGCCATTGCTACAAACCTCAGTCAATATATATATACGATATACCAGCATTTAAAAATAAGCAGTGGACTGGGCTTCAGGGGCCTGATGTTGTCATCAAGTCACCTGAGCCATATTTTGTGGTGTTTTGTCTCAGATTGTGTGAGTCTACTGTTTTGAGAAATGATTTTTTCTGATTCGTAGTTGCCCGAACTTGTAATCTCATTCTGATTGTTCTGGATGTGCTGAAACCCCTTGGTCACAA
Organism: Phoeniculus purpureus; assembly: GCA_028565055.1. Taxonomy (NCBI): domain Eukaryota; kingdom Metazoa; phylum Chordata; class Aves; order Bucerotiformes; family Phoeniculidae; genus Phoeniculus; species Phoeniculus purpureus. The sequence goes on along the minus strand of JAOXOE010000776.1, from coordinate 8,627,445 downwards.
GAAAATCATTGAGAATGAACTGGAGGGTTTTGGAATTCGTCTGAATAGTAAGCCCCCCAATATTGGCTTTAAAAAAAAGGATAAGGGAGGCATTAACCTTACAGCCACAGTAAGTTGGAAGCTTTTTTAAACTAAAATTAAAACCAAAGAATATTCCTTGAAGAACTAGGCCTTTGCGGTTCATGGTGTGCCTGGGACCATTCCTGTCCTTTGGCTTCTTTGGGAACTGAACTGCTGTACTGTGTGATAGTCAGTGACCGTGTCATTGTCCCCAAATCAGAGGTTTGGCTGTCCTGTGCTGTGGTCAGTGACCATCTCCTTGTCCCCAAATCAGAAGTGTGGTCGCTTCCCAAAAGTTACAAGTTCTGAGACACAGAGCAAAGTGCAAATAACTGTCTCTTGCTTGGTGGCCAGCAATCTTCTGGAGAAGATTGCCTAAGAGGCCTTGCAGCCTGGATTACTGCTCATTTCCCATGCACTACTGAATCTTCAAAAGCATAGAAATAGCCAGAGATACCAAATACCAGAACTATACTTTGCCATCTAAGTACCTAATGTATAGTTGTCTGGGCACGGAACTAGTAGATGGTGGGTTTCTATTGTAACTGGTCCCAGATGACAGGAAACACTACTGCTGTAAGATCTGACTGCAGCTATCCATGGGGCATTAATAGAAATAAAGCTCTTGCAATTTAAGTAATTTTCCTTCTCCTGAGGCTAACTATGGTGGAATCATAGACAGTGCAGCTGTTATTTCTAGTAATTTGGGTGATAACATCATTAATTGTAATACTTGATCTGACTGGAGCCTCTTACTGTGTCACTGTGCTCAGTGTCCTCAGAGCGAGCTGGATACTGAAACAGTGAAGAGCATCTTAGCAGAGTACAAAATTCACAATGCTGATGTCACACTGCGCAGCGACGCCACTGCTGATGACCTGATTGATGTTGTTGAAGGAAACAGGTACTGTTGGGACTCTTGCTTTGGCACCCCCTCACAAAAGAATTGTCTCTCGGGTGTGCTGCCCACAGAAGCTAGTGATGTGGTATCAACAGAGGGCTTGCTGCCCTTTTGAAAAAAACGAGGTTTTTTTTCTTTTGGAGGTAGCAGTGTGCTGCTGCTCAGCTGCTGTAACGGTATTTCCTTCTCTTTGCAGGGTTTACATCCCATGCATTTACGTCCTAAATAAAATTGACCAAATTTCCATTGAGGAACTAGACATTATTTACAAAGTACCCCACTGTGTACCAATATCTGCTCATCATCGCTGGAACTTTGATGATCTGCTGGAGAAAATTTGGGACTACTTGAAGCTAGTACGAATGTGAGTCCCAATTGCTGCCTTCTTTGGAGTTAAGTATAAGGCCAAGACTGAAGAATGGCTCAAGAGTGGATGATTATTTTATAATGTTTTCTACTAGCTTGCAACTCCAGGTCCCAGATGGTATCTTTTGTCACTGAAGTATCTTTACTCTGTAAATAGAAAATTGTGCTCCTCTTGTCTGTTATGTGATGGGCAGAGTTTCTTAACAGTCACAAGCATGAGCTTCTGGACTTGTAGGGGAATTAAATAAGGACCTAGTGAAACCAAGTGAGAAGTGCTTCTTAAATTCTGGAAAACATGGAATTCTAGTCAAACAGTGCAAAGTTGTGAATTTCAGAGTTAGTTGTCTTTGCAGTCTGTTATGCATTCAGCTCTCTTAATTGAATTCAGTCTTCATCCAGCATTGTGGGTATGTTTACTTGAAATTGTTGCAGGTTTACACCACGCTTGTAATGCATTTCTGTGGATGAATTCATGAATGAATCTGTTAAGAGTCACAGTAATTGCAGGCCTTTAAATTTGTATCTTCTCATGACAGTATAAAATGTATTGTAAAAAGAGGATCAGTATGTCTGAGCATCTGGGCTTACATAGACTTTTGTCAGCTTTTCCCAGAATATACATCTTTTCACAGAAGAAAAAAATTACAAGTGGGAGCTATAGTACTGTAGATGTTATTTTCCGTGAACTGTTTCTGTATTCTCTCAAGCAAATCCAGAAAGTTTATTCATGACAAATCGTTGCAGTTAGAAGGGAGAATCTGCTGCAGCCATTGGCAGACAGATTTTCAGCTTAACACCAAACTATTTACAGTGTCTACTGTCACCACTGAAATAGTGGAACCAAGCACATGTGTCTGGCATGACTGAACAACCTATGAAATCTGATGGGATGAAAGAGAAGAAAGAGGAGGGGGGTTGGTATTGACAGACTATTCCATCTGTGTTACAGCTACACCAAACCTAAAGGGCAGCTCCCAGACTACACCTCTCCTGTGGTACTACCATACTGCAAGACCACAGTGGAGGATTTTTGCATGAAGATCCACAAAAATCTCATTAAAGACTTCAAATAGTAAGTACTACTGTGATAGAATTTATAGATAACAGGATATAGCTTAACTCCTGGTGTATTTTTTCACTCTCTTGTAGACTAGAAGGAAAACCAGGACTTGTCTTGATGCTGAATGGAATAGACAAGTAAATGGTTGTATTTTGACTTGAGAAGTTTTACCTATGGGAAAAGTATTTATGTTTGTTTAAAGTAGTGTAAGATGCAGCTTTACAGGCCAGTGACCTCTATGTACAAGTTCTTTGGTTGACCTCATACTTTGTTTTGATCTGCTTGTGCTCTGTTCAGACAGACCACTCATCCAGGTACTTGTGAGAGAGTAAAAATAGCTCTTGAGCATTGCTTTCTGTATTAGCTTTGTGACAGAAATAGCTGTTCCCTTACAGTGCTTCTAAAATCTGATTTTTCTTCTCCTTCCAGTGCACTGGTCTGGGGTTCATCTGTTAAACATAACCCTCAAAAAGTTGGGAAGGACCATACTCTTGAAGATGAGGACGTTATTCAGATTGTGAAGAAATAAAGTTGTTCTCAAGAGTTTGTCAGCGTGCCCAAAATGTGTTGCAAGCTACAAGTGGCAAATAATAATCTTGTTTCTATAAAATACAAAACAAATGGATATTGGGGGTTTTCTGGATAGCACCTTACCAGTAAGTTCTGCTAGAACTTAAAGTAAGAAACTCAAACTACTTTCAATACTTTCAAAAGGGCAAAAAAATCTAACAAGGAAAGGTTGATGCTTGCAGTGATTTCCTGCTGCATGCACACATCTTTCCCCATTGGAAAGTAGTTCACAAAGAATTCTCATTTAGTACAGAATTCCTTAAGGAGAAGCTGCAGAACTGTATTGTAGGGAATGGCTCCAAAGGATGCAGTTCTAGCTGCTTTAATCTGAAGTGGTGGGGTTTGAATACTTCAAGGCTATTAGTAGTCCTGCAGTTGAGGAAAAGAGGTTCTGCTCGTAAGAAATTATGTACATATCTGTACTAGTGAAAGTCAACTAGATGCTTGTGTTTTCTGTGTAAGTGGAAGCTTCTAGGTTTTAAGCATTTCCTGCTTAAAATCAAATTACAAGAAGCAGGCTGCTCCTGCTCCAGAAGCAGTGGTTCTATTGATTTCTATTAGAAAACAAATGTTAAGCTCCAGTATGAGCAGGTAGCCTCTAGCATTTGCTGTTCTACAAAACACATTTAAGTAAACACTATTGCTGTGCAAAAAATGCTCCCATATTACTATACATATAAAAAGGGCAGTGCTTTCAGACACCTACTCATAGTAAATCCTAGCAACAGAGGTTGTTGCTTACCCTGGTAAGAATACATTCAAGCCTTGATTCCACTCTAAATGTTTTCCCTAATACTTTTAAGCTTCAAGTAGATTCCTGCATAAGTGAGCACAACTAGTACAGCTGTGCTGGGGTTATCGGCCTGAACTGGCTGGGGGCAGAGCTGAAGCTCATCAACCCTTTAGTGCTGGTTAGGCTCTGCAGGTTCTACTGCCCTGTAATCTCATTCCTTACTCTTAGCTGTGGACATACAAAACCCACTTAAGTGTGGTAGTCTCAGTGAGGCCAGTTACTTTGAAAGCAGATTGTTCCTCTCCCCCTCAGATAAACCAGAACTGAAGTCTGAAGTGTGCGCACATGCAACTCAAATCGTTTATAGCTTGCACACCAACAGCAACACTGAGAAAATACACTGATTCTTGTTTAGTTCAAGAGCAGTTGATACAGACAGCTGGTAGAATCAACTTTATTTACAGAATGTTACTGGGAAAGTGTCAAGTTAAAAAAAGTATGAAAACAATCTTACAAGGACAAGCTGGTGATTGCATGTTTTACAGATTGTTTTAAGAACAACCACTAGAAGTATGGGTGACCCCCCCAAAAGGATTCCAAAACAGACTTTAGCTTGCTATTTCTGTACAACACTGTCTCTGCTGGACTGAACCAAACCCACCACAGCATGCTGGCAATTGTTATAATACAGTCAAGTGATGTTTTTTTCTGCTGCTGGTTTTGCATTCAGTGAGACTTAGAAAGAGCAAGACCATGAGAATTTTCATTTTGCTTTCACCTTTTTAAAAAAGAGCACAATGACCTAAGCTAGGGGACATGACAGCAGTACTAGACTCAACAAGTGAGGCAGTGAAGTGAGCAACCATGCACTAGAAGGATGGAAGAGAACATTTAACTGTTCAGGAAAGTGAAATAGGCTTAAAAGGAACATAGTACTTTAAAACCAAACATACACAAGAGCACAAGACTACCCCACCCTCCTCCTTTCAAGCCACAGAGCAAGACTCCAAAGGCAAGTTCCACAGAACCTGCAAACTAGACTGAGGACAGTTCTTGGGGCTCCTTTCTACAAGTAGAACTGAAAGCAGTACTGAACATACCACAGCTATGACTGAGGAGTTAAAGGGTAAGGACTCAAAACGCTCCATTTTGATGATCTTTAGTAATTGATTTGAAAGATTAAAAAAAGGAAAATACTGCAGCTGAACAAGGACCAGCACCAGCTCTCAGGAAGAGCTATGACCACTAGGTACCTGCAGTCTCTTTGCTTACAGCAGACTGAAGATCTGGCTTTGTCATTACTGTACCAGGTCCCATCCTCAACACTGTTCCAAGAGTAAACAATTCTCTCATTTGGTGGCAAAAGTAACAAAGAGTCAGACCTTTGTTATGCAGACAGCAAGATGAGGGCTTTTTACTTCAACACTTTAGCTACACAAGGTGCACAGTACATGACAGAAGAATGTGAGAGGGAGGCCTAGAGGAGATGAGCAGCAAGAAAAGGCAAAGCAACTTTATCCTGTTCACTCACACTTAGGATATGCAACTTTAAAGAAAGTCCCACACGTACAATGGAGAAAGATCCAAACCATAGGCACAACTAAAGCTGAACTGTTGTCCACTACTCTTATGTACAGCTGTATAGATTCAAAAAGGCTATTCTATGTGTATATGTACAAAAGTTTGTTTATACACAGTTCTGTACACAATGGTCTATACATTTAGTTTTCTGCAGGAGGAATCCATAGCTGCTACCTCTACACTAGAGAATACCAGCACTTAATTCACATATCTTACAAAAAAAAAACCCAAAAAAGACACTTCCAGGATTAAACTGGCTTTGTCTTGCATCTAAATTTCTTCAGGCTTCACTATTCAAGCCATAATGGATCCTTTAGTCTTGATGCAGACATGAGACCAGGACAGGTGCCATGTGCTTTAGTCTCTCAAAAAGAAATCTTGCACAGAGTGCTAAAAATAAAAAGCCCCAAAACACAAATAGAGGTGAAGTCCTGACTATGGACATTTGATCCAGTCTAAAGAATCACAAAGTGTTCCACCCAGTGGTCACTGTTCACTGCCGGAATTCCAGTTCATCTACACTGATGACTTTGGATGGCATGGAAGGGAGAGGCTGCTGCAAAACATCTGAACCAAACCATTTTGCAAGGCCAATGGGAGAGCCACTTCTCTGGCTGGGGCGATGGTCAAGCTGTGAATGCCCATGAGATAATCCAGTCCGAGGCAGCATGTTTTGAGAGGTTGTTTGTGCACCAGCAGCTGAACCTTGTGCTCCAGTGCCTGTGGAATGTAAAGCTATTAAGAGTTGAAGCAGCATGTTCACACACCACCACAATCTGCCCTGGGTCAATCACCTAATAAAGGATGTAGACTCATTCTATTTGCTCTGGCACATCTAGGTCTTGTTTTTGTTCTCCTTAGTGCACCAAATAAAACTTCCTGACACTGCTAGTTCTGGGTTTTAACTGGAACACCAGCGTCAAACAACATTTTGAGGCAGATGGGCAGCCTCCCACCCAGCAAGGAAGGAGAGACTATGCACAGGCTGCAAAAGGCAGATGTGTCAGTAGCAACATGCATCTTAAACCCTAATGGTTCACTTCAATTTCATTCTAGCACAAGAAATGGCAGTGGCCAAAACGGTTCTGATAGCCACACAAAAATCAGTGATTATGAGTATGTAAAGCAGCTTCTTGTTAGCACAGTATACTGGCCAAGTAGTACCTGGAACAGGCTAGTCACATTTCTCAAGCTCACTCTTGTTTTACAGTTTAGCCTACCTGATCGTTGTAGCTGCTGTTGCATCATCGCTAGCTGCAGAGGTGTCCCAGAGCGTGGATTTAAGATGTGGTGGTTTGCTGCTGGTAGCGGATAAAAAGGCTGGCCAAGGAGGGGAGAAGATATTCCCTGCAAGTGAGACAGATCCACTCCAGGAGGAAGCATACCTAGTGAACGAGAATGACAAAAACTTGTTACCTTATAAGAATAAGGGAAGCTCAGACACACACGTATTTAGATAGGTTGGAATGTATCGCCTCAGATGGAAGGTGTTGATGCAATACAAATTACTAGTAGTGATTTGCTGTTTCTAACAGCCACTCGTACAGAGAGCATGCACCAACTTAAGGCAGGGGGGAAGAAAAGTATGGCTCACCTGCTTGCAGCAGAGAAAGCTGTTGCGGATGAACCCCCTGCGCCAGCATTCTCTGGACCAGTCCTGGATGCAGTTGATGAGCAGGTCGTACAATTGGTACATGGGGAACAAGGGGTACTTGATGAACAGGACGAAGAAAAGGGCCTCCTGGTACTGGGGAGGCCATTGTAGGAGTCTTTCTACCAGTTGATTTAGGTCTGTAGTCTTGCTCTTTGGTGCAACGATTTGCTTGGGTAAGAGGTGTGGAACATGCAGAGCGTTGCAGTGCAGGTAGTTTAGTACCTAAGGTGGGCAAAGTTTCTTGATCTGCATTCTCCACAGAACTAGACAGTAGGTTATCTGTAGCTAGAATTGAATACAACTATTATAGTCCACAGCTAGAGATTACACCTAATTAAAAATCAAAGTTAATGACTGGATTTGATAGCTACAACTAGCTGCGCTTTGGTCATATGGATTTAATAGTAAGCATCTTTCCCTGATGCTTTTGGCCAGATTATTTCAAGGCAGTAATGAGAAGGAATATATTGCATAGAAATCCCTTGACAGCAAGCTTCAATTTGGTTAGAACCAGCAGTAGTTCCACCTTTCATTATTATTTTACCTTTTTAGAAATTTTCACCTGGCACGATAAGCAAGTCAGTCCCAAAGGTGAAAGGATGTTAAGAGGCAAAATAATTTGGGGTTGTGCCAGAAATTTAACCCAAAGTGGTTTTTCAGTTTAGATGTGTCTGGAGGTTAGCAGCAGCCTTCTGCATCTGACATCTCCTTAGCAAAACTGGGAACACTAGAGTACCCCTAGAAACTACTGCTAAGACCATCTAAGTCAGATAAACAAGGCCTGAAATGTCTAAGAACCATCTACCAACAGTGTAGCTGTAACAGTTGGACAGCTATGAAAAGCTAAAAAGTTAGTATGAATTGTATAATAGGAACCACAAGCTACCTCTGCAGCTACCAGCTCTGAAACTCCACGTTGTGGCAGTTTGTCTTGTTAGTCTCACCGGGTCAGGCATCCGATATTGAGAATTTCCTTTTGACAGTCACTCACATCAGCAGGGGTGATAAAATGCTCTCTCAATCTGCTACACTTAACTGGTCTCAGCTTTAATTATTCAGTTAAAATGTCTCAAGGGGTTTCTAAGTTGCCTGTATTTCACTGCTGGTGCAGAAAGATGCAGAAGCATTATTGTTAATACGCTTGGTCATCAAGACCAGTTGAAAAACTGTTGTGGTCCAGGCCTTGGTGTCACTATTGCTCAAACAGACAGATAAAGAAAATAGACTTGAACCCAATACTGCTAGGAGACTGCATCTGCAAGTATGTCCTCCCCGCAAGCTCTAACCCTTCCTCTCATTATAGGCTCTCTTCTACACCATCTTTACCTCCATGAATTTGGAATGCTTAAGGGCCTAGACATAACTATGATTGTGTTCCAACACTTTTAAGTTTTTTAAAGCCATTACAATACCTTCATTTGGTCTCTGATTTTCATCTTTACCATCACTGATTTTCATTTTCCCAGGAACTGGATCTTCTTTGCTCTTCTCCTTGCTCTCATACATCTTGCGAATCACCGAGGTAGGTGTGAAGGAAGGAGATAGCTGCAGAGAACATAGTAAAAAGCAACACATTACTCAGTGCTTATTATCTGGGCCACACTGCTCTAGCTGTGGGTGGACACCAATTCTAGCTCATCTTTTCTTTGTAAAGCTCTTCTGAGTCAGCCACTGTGTGGCTGTGATTTTACTTGATTTCATACTCTAGTTTATGATTTAGGCACTTTTTACCTTTTGCAGAAGTCAGATATCTTTACGAAAACCAGCAGACATTATCAAAGTTAAAGGTAGCTTAGAAACTTGAAACAAAACAGATGTTTAAATTACAGCTGTTTCCTTATTGCTGTTGGTTCAGAACAGCAGCTCAGCAGGAGTTACTACAGAGCTGCCTTACCTATATTAATTCCAGTCTGACAGATCTGCAGAAAGAAGACTATTGCCTCATTTGTATCTTTCCTCCATCCCAGGTTACACAGCACCTGTGGAAGCTACTCAATGGGTATATCTTTATTTGGTTTCAGAAGACCAGGTCAAGGTACCATTAATGGTGGCACTTCAGTTTTAATTAAGACAGTGATTAGAAAAGGCTGTTTTTCAAAATGAAGAGACTTTGGTTAAGGATGAAGCGTAACTCATTCTTCTCTTGTGCAACCACTGATAGGAGTTATTGTCTTCTCTATGGCCTCCCTTTCTCCTACTCAGTACAACTGCTATGGTCAAGCTACTGCAGACACACACAGCTTTTCCTATAAATCATACAGTAGAGGTACTGACCATGCTAGTAATGGATGCTGCAGGGGCTGGAGAAGATGCATTCCCTCTGTGTCCTGGTGCAGGTGATTTAGTAACTCGCTGCTGCCTGTTAACAGATGGGAAGTCATTAAGACACTGCTCTACCTCTTGGCACAGGATTGCCAAGAGCAAAGACTGAATCACCAGTACTAACACATGGTGAATGACATTAACATTAAACACTAGTTGACAGCATACTCCTTAAACTTTGCAGTCAACAGTCAGATACTCACCTGTTTCTGTAGCCATCTCTGCTTTTGTCTATTTGTGGTTTACCAAAGCCATGCTGATAGAAGTTTGCTGCCTGGATGGCTAAGTCATGTGGTAATGCCAGTCCCTCTAATGCAGCTTGTTGTATTTCCAAGGGACTCATCTGAAGCAGAGTTGTAGAGAAATCAAAGTCAAAGCTTGAATTTGGTTGGGTTTCAGGTAACTGAAGACTTACTGATATAGCTACTTATGCCTTCACAAAGTGTCTGCCCACCAACAGCTGTGTCACTGAGAGACACAAGTTTCAGAGTCCTACACTTGAGGTACTCTAAGATGGGTCCAATTACAGTTAGTCTTCTCTACCACATTAGACTGTATCCTTACACTGAGTTAACTAAGCAAAAACATCTGAATGCAGCAGCTAAATTTAATGTTTCCAGAAATTATTTGTGAACCACATAAGAGACAGATACACATTAAGCAAAAGTCTTTTAATCTAACCTGTGCAGCGACCGGACTCATGGGCTTCCTTACACCTGGAAATGGATCACCAAGCAATTGCTGAGAACCTTGTCCAAAACCTAAAGAACACTCAGCGTTTTTAAAAGGATAAAGTTTCTTTCAACAGACATCCCGAAGTTAAACAATTCTACATGAACTCAGGATTTCTTGTGAAAACTCTCAGCTCATCACTTAAATTACATGGATCTGGGTCTCACCCTTGTCATCAGGCTGGAGAGCTACAACAAAAGCTACTGGTAATGTTTCTGCAGTACAAATGGCCAGTTCCTAAAAATTAGCTTCTTATACAGTAGCTGACCACTCACTTGAATTTATTGGGAGGTCTAGCTGATCTGTCAAGCTTCCATGTTATTTGGAGATTAACAGCTTGTAGTGACAGGACAAGAGTTAGTCGCTTCAAACTGCAAGAGGGTAGACTTGGATCTTAAAAGTTCCACACTACGAGGGTGGTGAGATGCTGGCATGGATTGCCCAAGGAAGTCCAAGATTCCTCATCCACTGCATTGCTCAAGACCAGGCTTTAAGCCATCTGGTCTAGTGAGAGGTGTCCCTGCCCATGGCAAAGGAGCTGGAACTAGAGAAACTGAGGTACTATGACATCTCCAAGTCAAATCATTACATGGTTTTATAATTTAACACCGGAGACTAGTAATTAAACAGGCACCTTGCACTCAAGAGGCAGACACTGACCCAGTTACCCACTAAGTACCTAGACATTTCCTAGTCTGTAAAGTATTCTTTGAAGCAAACTCCAGTAACAAACAAGAGGAAAATTAAGTCTTGCAGCCAGTCTCACCAATGGGTGAAGATACTCTATGGCGCAGGTAATCAGCAGAAGCAGCTCGGGTTGTTGGAAACATAGGTGGGACAGGGGGAGAAGGTGCTCTTTGCGTCAGTAAAGAGGCTGCAGGTTCCAAACCACCTATCAGGCCACTTAAGACATTCGATGAAGCGGGTCTGGTAATGGGTGGACCAAGAAGTTCCTAAGGATAAGTAATGGAAGAATATTAAGAACATGATCCAGTTACACTAATGAACTAAGTCTTGCTACACTGCAGGCTATGCTATTTATAGCAAGTTAAAAGGCAAAGTGGACTTGTGCAACTAGAGAGACCAATTTTGGATTTGCCTTAGAATCAGGCACTTGAAAATTGAAAATGTAGCCATCATGGAAAATAGCACAATGAGACAAATTGCTACATAAACTGAACTACTGACTAGTTCTCTTTACTCTCTATAGCAGTATGAATACCGATTCCACAATTAAGGTCTCATTTTCAAGGGATGTGCTTTCCCACAGGGAATATGCTTTTATGTACTTCTCTAGCACCCCCCTCCCACTTCCAATAAGTAGTACCTGCAAAATATTCTTTGATAGAGGCTGTCCTGGCATCTCTGGAGGTGACATTAAGTGGGTCTCAATGCTCTGCTAAGAAAATGTAGACCTTTTAGTTAGATCTAAGTACAACAAGCAAACTCATTAAGAGAATCAGCATTTGTCTCAGTGACAGAATAATTTTACCCATTCTGTTAGACACATGCTTTATGCATCAACCAAAATTCTAGCAGAGGGCTGAGTTGGCTCACAGATCTTCCTTCCCTAACTAAGGAAATGCTAAGTGCTGCATTGCATGCAGGTAGTTCAGCGTGCCTTATCAAAGTCTGAGTAAGATATATGGACTTGGATAATTGTGTCAACTGGAGATGAAACATTGGGCTAAGCGATCAACTAAAGCCATGCGCCAACTGAGAAGTGTTCTATATACTGGAGAGAAATTAAAAAGATACTCTCCTATAATACAGGAGGACAGCCAGAAATCAAAGTCTAAATGTGAAACCTGTCTGCAAATCCTTCACAAGGCAAATTTACATTATTTATCTTTCAGCGAAGTGGGATGAGGCTAAAAGTCCTTGGGTCCCGTTTGGCAGGAGAACAGATGCTTTAGACTTGAAGTATTTTATGGTGCCAGGAGTAGTTACTGATAGCTTCCAGGTGAAGCATATTTAGGCAGTTAGTGTCACAATGTTTCATGCTACAATCTTCCGGTCTATTTGACAACAAATCTGTTAATATAAACTCTTCCAGCTAACAAGCATTCCGTTTTGCTTTATCTTAGTACACCACACTTCAAATCAAAGTTGAAAATATTAGACTGTGTACTCACCCATCTCTACTAAAACAAAAGTCACAAAAGCACAATATTTGAGCTTCAGGTGTCAGCTCCTCCCACAGCACAAGCATTTTTAGAGGTGTTTTACAAAAGCACTAAGGCAACCATTAAATTAACACCAGCAAGCCTTCCATGAAGGCTGGATTAGTCATATCTTATATGGACAGTACCTCTCCTATGTAAGTCTCTTTCTTAGTTAAGGATCATGTTTGAATGTAAACACTAGGAATTTTAGATACAAATCAAGAAGTTCCCTATAGCAGATTCAGCCTTTACATGCTACAGCATTTTTTCAGCAAGTACTCATAGTCTTCAAGTCCAGATGCTCATCAGTTGGATTAGATAGTCACACAGATCCCACTTTCAGGATGACAGTAGTATGTGGCTTCCCACATGTTAGAGTTCTGGGTCTTTCAGAAACTCAACATTAAATCAACCCTGTGAACCGTTCACTGAGAACTACTTTGACTTTTTAACTACTTTAACTACTTTGACTTGGTAATTCATCCCTAGCCATCTCCCTTACTTCCCCCTCCAACATTCTAAATACTAGCCTATAGCTAATACCATGCTGCACCCACCCATGGCTCACCTTATCCACAGCGTTACGTAAGGAGTTAATCTACATCTTATCATAGTCCAGAAGAATCAGATGTCTACTACTTACATTGACTTTGGGCTGTGAAGGTAGAGTCCCACTTGCCTTCATACTGCTGACTAGTTTGTTAAATGCAGTCATATCTCCATCTTTCTTTATCTGCCTGGAGCCAGCAACATTCAATGCTTCCTCCACTTGCTCAGCCATAAATGGAGCTGCAATTTTTCCCTCCTGATCCACTTTCAAGCCTTTTAGCCCAGCTTCAACTTCTTCCACTGAAAGTACAACTCCTGAATGTGCTAAGAAATACAAGAGAAACACTGGTAAACAAACCATGGTTACTTGTTTACAAGCGAGCTAGTAATTCTCGTGCAAGCTTGGAATACGAGTTGCCTGAAAACAAAGAACAGCCAAAAGCTGCTGATACTCATACCAGGTTCCAAACCACAGTTGACCTGTGTTTTTAGATTGATGTTCTAAACATGTGAATTAAGTTTTGCCATGCAGGCATGTCAACCTACACAAGAACCTGTTCAGGTTTTGACTGGTAAGTTCTCACCAGCTTTCTTCTATCTTGTAAGACAAGCTATTGCTGCATTTTAAGCTTTATCTGCTTTTAATAGAGATTGTTCATCTGAAAGATGAACATATATCATATTTGTTCTTCAGTTAGCAAAGTTCCATTTATCTTATACTCCAGGAGACAGACACTACAGTCACAGTGCAGGTGATGTCAGATTGTCTGAAGCTCTAAGTGGAGGAGATACATACCTGAAAAATGTAAGATATTCTGAAAGGTCAGTTACAGTTTAATGCATATAAAGTTTTTAGCAGATGATTTTGCTCAGAAATTAAAGCCCCTATGGAAAGATTTCACTGGCATAATCCGAGTAAGGTGCAAGGTGTTAAGCAGCAGTACATTTTCCCCCCCTAGGTATGGATATAGAATTATCTAGCAGAGACCAGTATCAAAGCTAGACATGCTTTATGGACCAGCTAACACACACCACAAGATACATCACCTGAAGAGAAAAGGTAGAAGAGACAGGAGCATGCCATGGGTTACTGTAGCAGATGCTGGCCCAAAGAAATAAGATTTACTGGAAATTTGGGGAAGAATTTGGAGAAAAGAAACAATGATGCAGACATGCAGCATGGAACATGAAGAAAAATGACTTCTGATCAATTCGTCTCAAAGTCCAACACTTGAAGAACTGTAGAGCATTTTATGGGAATATAGAACCCATACATTGGGTACTTCTGAGTGAATGGAAGCTTCCTCACAATTTGTCCCTTCATCCAATTTGTGAGGATCACACTTCAAAAAGAGGTTTCAGTATGAAAGCTAAGCAGAACACAGATAAGACTTGTAGGTCTATTTAAGTTAAAGAAAAATATATCCATGTTAGCAGATGCTCCCTACTGCCAAACTTGATGATTAAGAGTATTTGCAGTGCTTGGATGCTTTTTCTTCCTAGATGTTTCACACAAACCAGTAGTGTTACCTTCTGTTCAATCCAGTTTACATGGCAATACATGCTGCTTGCCAAAGAGACCAATCTGGAATTACACCTTGAGATAGAAGGAACACATGCATTTTGTATCCTACATGCACACTACAGGCTTCAAACATGCAAGTCCTTAAGTAAGAGGAGCCCTTAAACAGCAAGTTTGAAATTAGCTTTGAACTGTTTAGAACAGCTGATGCTAGCTAAAGCAAACTCTGCCAGACTAGGTTCTTCCAGGAAGACTATTGAGAAGCTTACAGTATGTACCTGAAGAAATTGACATCCTTAAGCCACTGCTCAAATTTTTAGGTATTGATTCACAATGGATCAATGTGATCCATTACAGATGTTTAAAAGAATGACCATTGGTAATGTCAGTTTTAAATTCCACAGATTGAGCTGACATTACCAGTCTCCAGTAGTAAAGGCTTCCATAAGTGGCACAGACAAAGCTCGAGACTCAGATCAAGACTTGCAGCATCTTAAATCATGATTATTACTGGCCAGTAGAGTGGTCTGATAGAGTCCTGATGTCATCCTGTGACTAGGATGAAAAGAATCAGAGATGATACTGACACAACTGTGATCTGTTGAATACTGGGTTTTCAGCAGGGTAAGTAAACCTGTAATACTTCCTACTCCTGGACTTGGCAAGGGAGGTTTCCAGAATATGAAGCCTCTTGCCTTGAGATACAGCATCACAAGAACTCAACAACATCTGAAGAGGCACTTACTGCTCTCTCTAAGCTTTTCCTTGTTGGCTGAAAGACTTGAGAGAAGAGGTTTTAAGTCCACTTTGGCTTTCTGTAGCATTTCTAGGATGTCCACTTTGTTTTCAGAGTGGTCTTCCAATGGAATGGGAGCAAAGTAGTTTCCAGAGTTCTGGCCAGGGGAGAGAATGGCTTGCTCTAGACCTGAAACAGCAAAACCAGGAGCACTGCGACATCAGTTCACCAACCCAATGTCTCAAGATGAGCATACACTGGTAACCAACTTCAATATGTTAATGTCTCACATCTCTTGTCCAAGATCAGCTGGAAAGTCATCAAGAAGCATGATAAGAACATTTATAAAATAAGAACTTACAGCTGCTTACCCTAAAGAGCTTTCAAAAGCACGTTAAGCACTTAAACTGCAAGAGAAATCACTATCCTAAAGCTTTAACAGCCATGTTCTTATTGGATGAGTAGGAAAACACACGGAAGGAGGATGTCTGACCCTACAGTGTTCTATAGTCTTACCTGCTAACCTCTCCAGTTCTTCATGTGGTGTAGATCTCAAGCTGCTTGACCGACTTCCAGAGCGACTAGGATTTGAAAACCACCTGCTGAACCTGCTAGCAGACACTGAACCTTCCCCCAGCACATCCTCTATCATCTAGGTTATAGGGTGGAAAAAAAAAATAATCTTAGCAGAAGCAAGATCAGTAAATCTTTGTGACATGTTAGCACAGAACCCAGATTCTTCTGCTACAGACAACTAGAGGCTGCTCCCAGAGTTCAGAAGGTTTGAACTGCTTTTTTACCTTCCAATATGGTACTATTTGTGCAATCAGTGTAACCCACCACACAGCATTTACCAGTACCAAATATTTGTTTGGTGTAAAACTAAGTGAAACAGCACAATCTGAGCATCCAAAAACCATTAGCTGCATTGTTTTCAAAAAAAAACACATGTGTGAAACACCTGAGAAGCATTTGCCACAAGAACAACTCGTAATTCTAACAGCCAGATCACTCAGGCAGGTCGCTATCACTGTAAAATTAGTCAAGAGACTTATTTTTGAGAAAAACCACACATCCCACATACTACATTTACTTCTCTTACCTTTCTACAACATTAAGTATTTTATGCAAATCTATCTACCGATTAGTTATAGCATCAAGAAGAGTCAAGAATGGCTTTTACTCCTAGTGGTGAGGTCAGAATAGAAATATTAGCAGCTCATTAAGTAAGGCTTATGCTTAGTCAGTACTTGCTGGAGCTGCTCACCCCTTCTTGTGGTGAAGAAACACCAACAGTCCACACCATTACCTCTACAGGTCAGATGTTCAAGAACTGCACTCTACCAACAGAAGTAACAGAATCCCCATCAAATCATGACTTTAACTAAAAAAAAACCACTACTGCAAGAAACCTGTGTTGCAAGCATCAGTCTTTCATAGTAGCATTTGACATACAATGTGGGCTGCACGTTATTGATGTGACTAGATACTACGTTTAAACATACCCTTGACTGAGTTAGAGGGGTGTTTGTTTTTCCAACTGGTAGTAACAATTCTAAATGAACTTTCTAAAAGAGTTAACCACTATCCAGAGGTTTAAGTATAGTGCAACTACCTCAGTATTCATCAGGTGTTCCCAGGCTTACAGCCCTCCAGAAAGTTTGCACAGAACTACTAACTGCAGCAGTTCCTCAAACTGTAAGAAGGATGTTTTCAGCTATACTGAATTCACACAATGAATCTTCTCTGAAAATAAATGAATATCTTCTGAAATACTTATGAAGATTCACCCAAGAAGCCAATTCTGTCTTGAAAATGAGATGATCAAATGAAATTAAGATGAATCAGCTTGTTTGCCTCATACTCGTATTCTTTGGAGACTGAGCCAGTCCCAAGGGTAACACCTGACAATTATGGAATCAAGGAAAAGAACTTTAAGTCCAAACTGGACCAAGTAGAAGTAACATCCTCACTCCAAAGCTCAGTCTCTGCAATATCATCTCAGACTGATAAATGCACAAAGCAACAAGTTTTAGCTTTTAACTAAATGCAGCAGCAGCAAAAATGCTTCTGATAAATACAGCCAGCCTTGAAAATCACCCTCACCGAAGCCAGGCCAGGAACGCTTTTATCCAAGTTAAAGAACTCATTGAAGTCAAACTCTCCTGGAGCTGGTTCTTGTAAAACGGCTTCCCTAGGGACTTCTTGATCTGCTGGAGTTTCATTGGCAAGAGCAGTTTGCGTTTCATCCTCTTCTGCCACTCCACCATTGCATTCTATCCCTTAAAAAACAATCAAGTGATTGCTGAGTGACTGAACTGTTTCCTGTGGGAACAATGCCTAACCACCCATGCATTTGCCCAGGAATTAGAAGCACAGAACCACAGTAATGTGGCCACCTAGGCAATATTTCATCAGTTCTCTTGTGCTAGCTGCAGTCTGCCAATAAACCCAGTCCCTGCTGTAACTCCCAGCTCAGAGCACCTAGTCTATGATTATCTAGATCAAGAAAATAACAATTCCCATTGAACCACTGCATCCCCCATCAACCCAGGAATAATACAAAACATATCAGACATTACACTACACCAAGCAGACAGACCTCTTCCAGTAAATTAGTAAGTGCTGCTTCCCCCCCTCCCCGCATCAAGAACCTTTTGGCAGTTCCTGCCTTCTCTCTAGATGCCCCAGAGACCAAGGCCCTGAAAGCTGGTACTTGATATAAGTTCTTTAATATTGCTAAAGCATGAAAAACAGCAATCCTACTCCTTCAGCAGGTGCAAAGCTCAGGTAATCTCTTGTCCCAGAGAGGTTTATAGTACAGTTTCTGCAGCACTAACAACAACTGTAGATTTGAAGACAAATTGAAGACTGTAGACAGATTCAGAGAGTCTCCAAATTCAGCTTAAAGCTGTATTACTGGCAGCTCTATACCAACTTAGCATTCCAAACACTAACATTACTACAAGGGGGAAAAAAGTTTAAGCACCTCAGGGCATTTGTTTAATTTAAACCAAGCCTTTAGCACCCAGCAGGATACACAAACAGACTAGACCCTTTTAAACAGCCCAGAAATTCCTTGTATAGATGCTGAATTATTTTAGGTTTCTTCCCAGCCTGTACAAAATACTTTACTTTGTAAAAATAGTATTTTGTCACTTCAGAGCATATGCAATCCCAAAAATCAGCCACAGGCCTTACATATTTTGCTTTGTGATGACCAAAAGCCAAGCAAGTTTCAGACACAGTTTGGTAATCTGCATTGTTCTTTACAGCTGCCTGGATGTGTAACAATCACCTCTATATCGACTGACATCATGCAAGCAGAGAAACAAAACCGTGGTCAAATTGGCCATTACCTTCTTTCAGTGAGGCTGTGCGCCGTCTTGTACGTTTTCTCCCTTTGTGGTCTTCCTCCAAAATTTTATCATCAAAGCCTGTGAGTTCAATGGTTTCAGACTGGCTTGTAGGACCAGCTGAAAACCACTCAGGTTCTTCTTCAGTGTAAGAGTCATTCCTTCTTCGCTCCCCAAAGATACGTTTGCTGTCACCAAATTCCCTCTAAAGAGCACATTAAAAACATAATCCATTAAATGATGCTTCATGAGATTCCTTCCTGACCTCTAAAGCAAACAAGCTTTTCGTGTCAGTTCTGGTTTGTTTGAGGTTTGTTTTTTTAAGAGACATATATGCACACTCAGTAAACTTTTACATTTTAAGCTTCACAGTTGAATTTCTGCTTCATTACACTGAGAGCTACTGGTTTGCAAGTACCTGAACAAACCCACTTCTGTATCTTAAAAGGAGGAACTACTAGCCTACTTCAACAAAAATAAATGCCTGAAAGCATGGAAAGCTTCTATCCACCGAGGTTAAAAACAAACTTGCTGACAACTGCTAGGAGCAACAAACAGACTCTTGTTCTTTTGAGGATCTTGCTATTAAGCCTACCACAGGCAAGGGCCGTACATTATGCAGCATTACACGCATCCTAGCCGAGCTGCCCAAAGCATTGAAAACCAAGTTTTTGAAGCGGAGTGCTCACCCTTTACATCATGAAGGTACTTTCTAAAGGAAACAGTTTGTTTGCACAGAACACTCAACTGCTGTGTGCAGTTAGCCCACCCCCGCTGCCTTTAACAGTCACCAAAAATTGAGTTAACATGCAATCAAGAAAAGAAAGAACAAACCCTGAAGCGTTTATCTTTGTAGTCCCTCTCACGGTCTCGATCTCTGTCTCTTGCATCTCTAGAATCACGTATGTCTTTTTCACCACCCCGGTGGTCTTTATCAAAGTTACGAGAAGAGATAATTCTTCCACTGCCAATCCTACGGCCACCAATAACACGGACACCATCATTCTCCTTTTCCAACGGGCTCCCCGATCGACGTGAGCTAACAGATGCAGTTACATGACAGCCACCTCCAAAGCTTCGCCTCTGTGGACTTAAGACTACATCCAAGTCATCCTCTTTCACTCGTTCTCTTGGATCTGCAAGTCAAAGACACCCAAAAAACCACTTAGTTTAATGTACTAGTAGATACAAACTAGTTACACACGTAGCACCCTTCTGTTCCATAGCCTTGCTGCCGTCATGGAGCTTTCAGAAGGAAAACACATGATTTTTGCAAAGCTGATCTAGCTCAGACCAAAGGACAAAACAAATTCAATTTACATTTGGATACTGAGGAATCAACTGCAGCCTCTTAGAAAGTACCTGCTTTTCCACTATAGACATTCTAAGTATTCAGTTGTGAATTGCAGGGAAATCATCCCCTGCACTTACATTATTACTCAGTATTTACATTATATAGCAAGAACAATAGAACACATTATCTCACTACTATCCAAGTCTTAACAGTTACTCTGAAGTGAAATAATTTTCAGAGAGACTGTTTAGTCTTATTTGTGTCAAGCCAAAGGGAAGTTCTTGCCAACAGCCTGTACTCACTGTTAAGTCTTAACGCTACAAGAATGCACTTACCTACTATCCTACGCATAAGTGAAGTCCTATCTGAATCCAAATCTTTTTTAAAGCTTTCCACTGGTGAAGTTCTTCCTGAACTTGGATATAAAGATGCATGCCACTTCTCTGGATCCCAGACACCATCACTACAAAAATAAAATGGCACTGTTTGCTACCTGAAGTCAAATAATTCATAGTACTGCTGCTGAACATCTAGAATTCACTGACTAGTAATCTGTACAGGTGAAGACATCTCACACTCAACTTCTAAAACTTGGCCATGTGTATTTTATTACCTCACACATGGTATTGCTACAGAAGGACTCCAGAATAACACCCAGCATCAGATTACAAAAGGGACAAGATACAGACATTGTCCCACTAGTTACTGGTGAAGCTTGCTTCTTACACTGAAAATTAGCCTGAGCAGATCACACGCTGCTCTCGAGCATTCAATCACCTTTACTGTACAAGTACACATGAAGTAATCTGAACAGGAAATGTACTGCTGCATAGTAAAGTTACAGACATAAGCCATGACACTCACAACAGAGGACAGTAACCCATTAAGCAAGTCAGCTTGTTGCAACATGACCTAGTCAGTCCATGCTCTACAGCTATCACCTTGGTAATTTTTCCTTCACGTCCATAAGACTACTGTGTAAAGTCACTGTCTAATACATCTCTATTGTCATTTCAAGCACAAAATTCCTGGCTAGAACACCAAGCCTTACCTAGTATGCTAATACTTTTGAAACCACTATCATACACTAAACTCTGGAGCATGTGTATCTTGTACTAATGTAAGTTCACTTCTTAGCCGAGAACGACATTATTTATACTTATTTTGAAATAAATGCATACAGATTTTGTATAATTGGGAAAATACCTGTCATATTTTTCAGAAAGACAAGAAGGTCTTTGCTTAGAGTAGGGACGCTCTTTAATATCCAGCAGTTCCTCCTAGAAAAAGGAGGAAATTAGTTCCAAATCACACTCAGACAAGATTCAAGCAATCCAAACTTCAGACTGTTCCATTTGTAAAATCTAACAACCCAGGTTTCCCAACATCTTGTTTCATTTCCTGTGAAATACTGCAGTGAAAAGTTGACATTAGACAGCAAACTTATTTTTCAGTTCTTCTGCCAGTAGTCACTGAGAAAACATTTACTTGAAGCCTTTCCTAGCCAAGTTCAGTCCTCATTAACACAAAGGCTGTCCAGATCACACACTTACCTATTACCTTCCCTAGACTGTTCAGCTTGTAAGGAAATCACTGATAACCAGCGTGATACTAAGTGATACTAAAGCATCACTGATACTAGAGCCAGTAAGTTCAAGATTGAATCAAAACTCCTATGTTTAATGCTATACATGATTCATCAGGTAAAAAGAGAGCATTGACTTTAGTAACTGGTATTATAGTAATGCAATCTGGAAATTCCAGACAAGCTTGCCACTCTTGGTCACCAAGGATCAAGATATCTAACCATATCATACAGCTACCCACTCTACCCAACATCAATTCAATGCTGAAAGATTACTGCAACTGTCTCACTTTAACAGCTTTCACATACAGTCCTTAGTTTCCTCTCGCAGATGCCAAGTAGTTAAGTCATTCTATAACCAACACAGCATTGCTGCTGTTTGATACATTTAGAAAGCAAGCATTGTGATCATCAGTGCTCTGAATCATCATTAGCTTGGCTGCAGTCAAGATGCACATTTCCAATTAAACTAATTCTTCCTAGATTAGCTTTCTTCAGTCTGCCTCAGGCCCAGCTGTACTAAATTGATTTACAACAGTGCAGAAATCAGTGGTTAGCTGGAAGGACAGAAAACCTTACATCAGGCACCACACACAGGTCAAACTGAAGGAAATCTCTTCACCTTTCCCCCCTCAAGGATACACTGTCCTCTACAGCTCTTACATCACTACCCCCACATGACTGAAGTCAGTTTGTTAGCTACACAAGCTTGACACACAAGTTTCCAGCTAGCAGCTTGGTAGCCAGACAACACCTGGATATGGATGCACACACACTTAGCCAATCATCATCCTGAAACTACTGTTCAGCAAAAAGAGTTCCATTAAAGGGAGGGAAACTGGCCTCTCAGCCCACAGCTTCCCAAAAATAAACCTTGATCTACAAGGACCATCAATGCTGTAGTAGTATCACAGCCTGACGCAGATATCACAAATATTAACAGCACTGTCCATCACTAGACTTCAAATTGACTGGTTTGTGACCACAAGAGGGAGTCCACAGACTCACAGGCCATGCTGGTACTGAAGTGAGGAAAATTTCATTTCTTGACTTTGGCTCATTACACTCTAGTTCTGTGGAACTGTTACTCAGAAGAGACAGCTCATACTACAACACTCTCATAATAGAAAAGTTTAACACTAGCACTTCCAGAGTGTGGTTCTGTTTTGTTTCATTCACACTAGTGGAGAGAATAAAAGTATGTTTAGCTGTTAAACACTTTATTCAAACAGTTAGAGGGATTCATCGTATAAGCCAATAGGTTTTGTACTGGCAGTAAAAACAAGTAAGTCCCCCTTCCAAATCAGCAGCATATGTCCTGAAATAGTGTTCCTCCCTCCTCAATTAGTAGGAAACTGGACCATGTGAAAACACTTTATGAAGTTGATTAGATTATCACCTTAAGCCCTCATATGTAAGACACTACTTGTCAAAAACCACCCAAATCGCATCATACAAAATATTTTAGTAGACTGATTTCTGGTGCTTCTTGATTTAAACAAGAATTGATGCTTTCTGCCACTGGTTCAGCAACTACATCCTCCTTGTAAACCAAAGACACTGAATCAACAAAACTGAGACTACGGCTATCACCAGCAGCACTAGCCGAACACCACCCCAAAAAAGCAAGCAGAATCTGGAGCTGCAGTTACTGCTCCAGAGAGAAGCTGAGCAAGACTAAATGAGCATAGATAGCATTTTTCCAGTCTAAAAGTGTTAACAGACACTTCCTCTTTTTCACTTCATAGTTAATTGAATAACAAGGTCAGGACAATCATGTATTCTGCATCTTAGAAGGCTGAGCATACAGATTTTCTAAGCCTAAGAGAAAACAAAAACCGTACTATTCCCATGCAAGTTTCGCCAGTGTTGAAGGACTCGGGTTATTTGCAGAAGAAGCCAGCCCTACTATCTCAACAGAACAGAGCCACAACAATTTTTTTCTTTTCCAAAACAACCCACTAGGAAGCTAACAGTTCAGAATTCCTCAACGAAGATAACACCGTGAGCAACAGTGCACTGTCACACCTGTTCCACATTTCAGGCCATGTTTTGCAAAGTAACTTGATGATTTCCCACAAAGCAGTGGCCACCTGTTCTCACAGCTTCCAGCAATGGGCAAATCAGCAATCATTAGAACTCATTCTAAAAGCACACTTCTGCAGTGGTACCAAAACCCCAAATGAGACTTGAACCTTAAACCCCACAGCTTATCAAACTCACTTGGTAATCAAAAAATCTTTCAGTTGCGATTTAGAGGGTTTTTTAAGTCATATTTAGTGAGGTATCACAACTAAACAGAAGCACCAGTGTTAACATTAAGTATTGGTTGCTATCATAACCACTTAGGCTTCCAGCAGACAATTACAAGCAATTCTAACTATAAAAAGGCATTTAAGGAAGAACATTAAGTCTCCTGACAAGTTGTGGGAGACTATATAAATACCCAGAAGTCACATCTACTCAAAGGATATGCTTTGGTCAACTTTAAGAGATTGTTGCTGAAAACAGAACTAGAACACTTAAGTGCAAGAGAAAGCTGGTAGAACAACATACTTGTCTGTACCATGATCTCTCCAGCACATGCTGTGAGGTGCCTAGATATTAAAATAAGATGCTGAGAATCAGAAGTATATCAAGACAGTACTGCATAGCTGCACTGCACTTCACAAGTCACCCATTTTATGCCACCTCAGAAATCCTAAACAAGGGAAAGGCCTTTCAGCCCATCACCTCACTGTTTCCCTCTCACAGAGGGCTCCACCCCCTGCCCAACTTCTGTGATCAAGTTCCACGCACAACTTGCAGAGGAAAGGGGAGAGAACCAACCTTTGTGTAACGATGAGGGTATTTCGGAATAATTCTGTTCAGCTCTGGGAATGCATCCCCATTTTCAGTCTCTGCTACACCTCCTCTTTTATCCATTGTCACCTCAAAGCCTCTGGCCACGGACCTGATGAAAACAAAACCAAATCGACACATTTTGAGGTACGTTTCTAGCGAGTGCAGTTTCCGGCAAGTCCTGGGCTGTTTAGCACTCATACAGCAGATAAACAGCTCATTCCCTAACAGCACTTTGCTTCTACCTGTAGCTCCCCCACTCCAGCCCAGCAGCTCTCGCCAGACCGCAGAACCCCAACCCCACAACTGCAGCCCCACTTCGGAGCGGCTTCAGCACAACAAAGGTCTCCCCATACGCTGGGCCGGGGGAAACAGGACATTCACACACGTCCACCCCTCAAGCCCATGCCGGAGCGGCGGCGCAGCCAGGCCCACCCCGAAGCTCCGGGGCCGCAGCGGGAGAGGAAGGCGGCTGCAGCAGGGCAGGTGACTCAGCGGATCCCCACCTGCACCACGGGGCCCGGGTCCGGCCCCGGCCCCGCACTTACCGCGGCAGCGGCGGCTCTCCGGACGGCTCCGCTCCGCTCGAGGCCTGACCGCCGCCCGCGGCGTTTCCTGCTCCGGCCGCCGGCTCCGCTTCGCCTCCGCCGCTGCCCTCGCCGGCGATGCGGTAGCCGTTGGGCGGGTCGAAGGTTCCGGCTTACCTTAATAAGCCCGTGCGACCGCGAATTCGACCGCTTGGGTCAGCGCGGCCCTGGCCTTGCCGGCGGGGAAGGGCGCGAGATTGTCGAGCGCGCGGCGGGCGTAGGTTCGGGCGCGTTC
>JAOXOE010000776.1:8559921-8602496 GCA_028565055.1 Phoeniculus purpureus | reverse complement strand
TGTTGCTACCTGATATCCTAAAAAGTCCCTCCCCAGCTCTTCTGTAGGCCCCCTTCAGATACTGGAAGGCCACAAGACGGTCACCTCAGAGCCTCCTCTTCTCCAGACTGAACAGAAGAGGCCAACACCCACCTCTCTACAATTTTCAGGCAATTGTAGAAGGCAGTGAGGTCTCCCCTCAGCCTCCTCTTCTCCAAACTCTACATGCCCACCTCCCTCAGCCACTCCTCATACGACTTGTTCTTGAAGGTCTCTTCCAGCTGAAACTATTCTATGATACTATGGCTGTATTTCACTGTCTATAGATCATCTCCAAATGGCATTGCAAATGAAATTGTACACTTGATGCAATTATACACCTATGGGGTTTTAGCAATTAATGAAATGGAAGGCTGGACGTGATGGAAATTATATATTCATGGTCTTAAGAGCTAATGCTTCTGATAACTCAGTAGTGAAGTAGATAAAAATTGTTACTTTACGATTTTTTTGCAGACTATATTTATATCCAAAACTTCTAACACATGATGTTATCCTTTTTCATTATTTTCCTACACTTAGTGACACTAGAGCAGGTGCTAATGGATCAGTTATTAGCAGAAAGTAATGTAAAATACTTCCAAGAAAGCACTTTTGAAACTTGACTCCATCAGTCTTCATTGCCTATTACCACAACTGAAAAGATACGAAGTTTTAACAGAATACTCGCAAGCAAAGTCTACCAGTAGCATACAGTGGATATTGTGAAAAGAAATCACAGAACATTAGGGATTGAAAGGGACCTTGAAAGATCATCCAGGCCAATCTCCCCACCGCAGCAGGATTACCTAGACCCAGTCACACAGGAACACATCCAGGTGGGTAATGATGAGTGCTTGCAGAAGGAAAATCCTTCAGGAAATGAAACACCTCGGTTACGGACATTTCTTCTCCTGATCAATACCAATCTTGCTCACCTGCCCATGTAACAAACAAAGTGTTTTGCTGGGTATTGATTTAAGGGGTTTGTTAAAGATTATTATCTATTTTTAGGAACAAATCACACTGGGTTTGGAAATGACAAAAACAAACGGACGTTTGTCCTTTTAATTTGGTTTCAGTCACAGAAAGTGAAGACTCAATCATTAGTTCTACCGGCTGTGTGGGACTGCCTCAATTAGCATCAGCGTCCATTTCTTCAAGCGTGAAACAGTATAACTAGGAGTAGTGGCTGAAAATATCTGGCACGTAAATAAGTAATGGAGTAACACCTAATTAAGAGAAGTTACACATTCGAGTTACTGCCTACAGCTTAGAGTGAAAAATGTGACTGTTGTGGTTTTCAAACAAAAGTATGGTGACGTAGTACAGGGATGTACTTGTGAAGTGAAATCCTCGAGGTCGCCTCTCTTCTTTCATGAAGCTATTAAACCTACGCTTTATAATTTCCTTTACATCTTATAAGAGCTGAAATTTGTACAGGTGATTTCGAGGTTATTTTCTACTGTGAACTGGGAGTAGTTTGTGTTTTTGTTATATCTCTTGAAAACTGATTAAAATCAAGGGGCTCAAACTCTTAACAAGGCTACTCAATTGTTTCTGCAGAAGCATAAATGGAAGAGAAAAATGTGTGAAACAACATTAGTTGTTAAATACTGCAAAGGCAGAAGTCAACGTGACTGATTGTTATAACGTCTTAGTAGAATAGATCGAAGGTCAAGAATGAGGGAGCTGGGTCTCTTTAGCTTGGAAAAAAGGAGACTGAGCTGTGACCTCATTAGGGTTGATAAATATGGAAAGGGTGGGTGTCTGGAGGATGGAGCCAGGCTCTGCTCAGTGTCAGCTAATGATAGGACAAGGGGCAACGGGTGTCATCTGGAACATGGGAGGTTCCACATCAATATGAGAAGGAGCTTCTTCCCAGTGAGGGTGACAGAGCACTGGAAGGGGCTGCCCAGGAAGGTTGTGGAGTCTCCTTCTCTGAAGATGTTTAAAATATGCCTGGATGTGTTCCTGTGCGACTTGATCTAGGAGATCCTGCTGTGGTGGGGGGGATTGGACTGGAGGATCTTGCGAGGTCCCTTCCAATCCCTAATGTTCTGTGATTCTGTGATTCCTGAAATGTCACCAGTGTATTCCTTTCCAGAGGTCCAAATGTATTTACTTTTCTTGCGTGCTGTGAAAATGGTTAATCCATTACTGAGTCTATCCTAAGAAGAACAAAAGCTTTGGGAAATGGTTTTCTTTATTTCTGCTCTTAATTGATTTTTTTTTTCCTGTA
This sequence comes from Phoeniculus purpureus, assembly GCA_028565055.1. NCBI lineage: Eukaryota > Metazoa > Chordata > Aves > Bucerotiformes > Phoeniculidae > Phoeniculus > Phoeniculus purpureus. The sequence goes on along the minus strand of JAOXOE010000776.1, from coordinate 8,600,236 downwards.
TGCTTTATTACTATGTTCTCATTACTACGTCTTATGAAATGGTAAAACTAAATAGCTTATTGTTATTAGCTTTAGGCGTTGGGGGGTTTTTTATAAAACCACAAAAATAGTTAATGCAAATCTTTTTATTTGAAAATCGGGTAGATCTGTTTAAATTGTTGCATTTCACGTGTGTTGTATTAATTGACTAATCTTTTTCAAGACACCACCTTCTGAGGCAGGGCTTATATGTACGAGGTATTTTCAATAGAAAATGTAAATATTAATTAAAAGGTGGACAGTAGTACTTCCAGAGAAATAAGTAATGCTGTTTCCTGCTTCAGAATAACCCTGTCACAGAATCACAGAGCAATAGAGATTGGAAGGGACCTTGAAAGATCATCTAGTCTGATCCCACACCACAGCAGGATCCCCTAGATCAAGTCACACAGGAACATGGCCAGGCGGGTTTTAAACATCTCCAGAGAAGGAGAAAGGTAGTGGATTGTTTGGTGGCTTAAAAAGACTGACTTAAAGTAGCCACTCTTGAACAAGTTTGCAAACCCAAGATATAGTCCTATAACAGCATTCAAATTTAGTTTTGAAGGATTGTAATCACTGAAAACTTGTGTACATGTAGAGTATATATTCTATCATCAAGATAGGGTTGAAAAACCTACCTATTAAGTTGGTATTGATGCCAGAAGTGTTTTATTCATATGTACAAAACACTTTATGTCATTTTTTCCCATTGGAATTTCTTTAATGAAGTAGAGTGTGGAAGCAAAGCAAAGAGGTTAATGGTCTGACCTGAGCACACGGCTGTATCCCACGGCATCCTCTAGAACTGGCAAGCTAATTATGGTGATGCCAACTGCCTTTCCTGCTTTTCTCTTATTTTTTTCCTTTATATTTTGTGTTTTCTCTCTCCAGCTTCTTATTTTCTCTTCAGTTACATTTTTGTTCATGATTTAGGCTGCTTTTTTAAATATGTATGTACTTACGAAATGTCCTAGAACACAAGAGCCCAACAAAGTGCAAATAGATAGTAAGAGGCCAGCACCACCAACTAGTGAAGAATGAAATAAATAACAATTAAAAGGGTGAACAGAACCATGGTTTAGAGTTGTTTCTCTCTCCATTCCTTCTGTCCGCTGGAGTGAAACAAGTCTTGTTCAGATACTCAGGGTTTTATTAAAAGAATGGGAAATTAAGACCGTGGACTGCCTGTGTTTCCTGAGAGACAGAAGGCTGAACAACTGTTCTTGAAGCAAGAGCAGTTACTGGGCAGCCTTCTGAAGGGCCTTTCCATCTAAGGTGAAGCTAAAATCTATTTGAAAGTCTTATGAAAGTGAAAAATTAAAAAAAAAGTAAGGCCTGGAAATGTTCTGAAAGGACTGGGAGATTCTACCCCGCTTCTGAGTGACTCCAAATTCGTGACTGTGTCAGATGCTGGCTTGTGATTTAGTGCTTGGATGAGTGCCTTGGTGAGAGACTTTGTTTTTCCCCAAAACATATTTTCTTTTTGACTGTGCTGTGGCTGCTCAGTTTTCTCCTGACGTGGGCTTGCGAGGTCCTTCCAATCCCTCGTGTTCTGTGATGACTCCCCAGTCGATATCCACATTAATACAAAACACAGGGCAGCGGTACCCGGGTTGTTACATCCTTGTTACACGTAGCCCCCTCTCTGGAATGTTGTATCCTCGAGGTGCTCCCTGGGTTGGTCTCTGCCAGAGGCCAGGTGGAGTCACATGAGTTTTGAAGTTGTTCACGTTTGTTACCACACAAAGAGTTAGCCAGAAGGACCCTGTGCAACTTGATCTCCGAGACCCTGCTGCGGCGGGGGGATTGGGCTAGATGATCTCCCAGTCCCTAGTGTCTGGTGATTCCACGATTTAGATTTGGCTTTGGAGAGCAAGGCCAGACTCCATACTGCATCCCGTAACTACACTGGAATTTGCAACCTCTTTACGTTTTGTTCCAGGGGAGTACAAATAGTGCCGATGTGGTCTTGCAAATAGAGTTGCAGCTCTTTGTTTAATGTTAAACTATTTTGAAACATTAGGAGGAATTTAGTCAAAACTCAAAATGCAGTTTGCCTGTTTTGACCTAAAAACTTCGTTAGAAGATTACTCGGTTCCCTAATGACTCTGATTTGCAGCAGTGCAGTTAACTTCCCTGGGATGTTGGAGGTTTGGGTCTTATAGTAACCGCTGAGCGCCTGTCGCTGTTGTGATGTGAGTCTCCTTTTGATGTAAGTTTTGTTTTATTCAGGCTGTGTTTTGGGGGCAGGGGGTTCGGAAGGGGAGTTGGTTCTGTGTAACAGCAGAATGAAAATAACGTGTTCTATGGAAACGCCCAGGGTTCTCCTGAGCCACTCAGCCTCTTTATTTCCTTTTACAAAGAACTAGAATTAAAACAAAACAAGCACACATAAAAGCCTTTGTGAGTATCTTCAGTCCCTTAAGGATTTTTGGTCTGTTTCTCTTATCTGTTTAACTACTTTGAGTTCAGTTCAGTGACACTTTTTGATAGCAACCTTTTCCCATGCTGGATTTTCTTTCACTGAGGCAATGTTTAGTTAAAGTTGGGTTTTGATTGCTGGGGATTGTTCTCTCTTGAATGTTTCTTTTTTCTTCCTTTTTAGTTAATAATCTAATAGTAAATATGAGAATGGTGGTCGTCTGTCAGTTGCGCAATAAGCCAGATAGATGCGCCCTTCACTGATAAAGATGAAGGCTTGCAGAAACCATCTGGACTTTGATGTAAAAGAACGTTACAAGATCTGGGGAAGCACAACAGTGAGATTTATAGCAGACACAGCCAGAGTATTAAAGCAAAAACCCTTTTGTCATTGCCAAATAAAATGACAGTAAGATTTATCAAGGGAGTGCTGAGTTTAATTGTAACATGGTCTCATTACAAACAGTCAGATAAATTGTCTGCATTAATTATGAAGCAGAGAATTGCATAACAGCCTTTTTCTTTCGTCATCTTGGTTTGGAAACTCGGTCATGGGATGTTTAACAAACCTCTCTATATCAGATGGCAAGTGTTATAAATGTGTTCTGTTTCTTAGTTTGTAATGTTCAGGTATCAGGTATTTGAAAAGGCACTGCCCCGTAAGCCTTTGACTGAAGGTTCAGTTAGCATGGATTTGGTTCATCTCATTTAATTGCCTCTGAGTTTATACCATGTGTCTGGCAGAGTTTCTGGAAACCATGTGAGTCTTCTGTTGAGCAGTGACCTAGTCACTCTAGAATGTCCTATTTCATAAGCAAACACAGGCATGCAAAATCTTTATAGATATATATATATAATATATATCTAATCTATAGCTCATCCATTCTACATTGAAGCCATTTCCCCATATCCTATCACTACAAATTCCTTTAAAAAGCCCCTCCCCAGCTTTGTTATTGGCCCCCTTCCAGTGTTGAAAGGCTGCTCTAAGGTCTCCCCGCAGCCTTCTCTCCTCTAGGCTGATTACCCCCAACTCTTGCAACCTGTCCCCACAGGAAAGGTGCTCTGTTTTGTGTGATCAGAATTCTGAGCTATGCAAATATAGAAGCAAATAAACTTCTAATGAAAATAGTTGATGGCTTTAATTATTTTTTCTTTGAGTAATAGGTAAATTGTAATTATAACGTAATAAATATTACAGAATGATTTATTTAAATTATTGGATAAAATAATATTTCTTGTTCTGTAAACCTTACAGTTAAATGATGTGAATTTGAGTACAATCTTCTACACTAAGGGACATAATGTTCACCAAAATTAGGCTCTTACCAGACATCTACTGACGCTAACAGAAAGATTGCCTCTTATTCTAGCCAGCACTGGATTTACTTTTAGAAGTATTTTCTTCTTTGAGTTGTACAGTAACCAGAACTGCTGTGCGTTTATTTTGATTTGAATGACAGCAGAGTTTGACCATCTTACATTTTTCATAAAATCATGGCGTGTTTGGCAAGCTTCAGTGTATTCCTGTTCATAATGATATTTAAACACCCCTGCATCCCAAGGGTATCCTCCCTAACCTTTCTGTCCTTTCAGTGGCCCATCATCCGCTTCATGCAATTCACAGTGATTAGAACTCAAAAACCACAGTCTTTGCAATTAGAATTAAAACCCAAAGACTTTGCATCACATTATTATTTCTTTCATAATAAGAAACTCAGGAGTTAAACTACTTTGCATCTGGAAATTGCATTGGATCTGCGGGTCTCACATTGAAACCCCGTCATTAAACTGCACTGCAAGCCTACAGTTCCAATTCTTTTGGCAGTCTGGGGATTTAGTTTTCTGTTGACAGGGGTAGCAGTGTGTCAGTGCAGGAATGGTAATGATACTTATTCCCTAGTTAGGCAAATAAAAATGACAGGCTAAGCCAAGAGCTGCACTGAACCAGAATGCATTTTAAAACCACATTTGAGAAATGAGAAAAGACTCTTTAAATAGAAAAGTCATTTATTGAAAGATTTAATTAGATTTAAGCAAAAAGTGAGTAGCTGAAGCAAGGATTTAAGAGCAAATTGATTATGTAGTAAATTTTAACATTGTCTTTAAAATATTGAAATCTTAGCAGTATCAGCCATAGTTCTTTATCCCTTGAGTAAACAAAGAGCAACATAGCTGAAGTTGTTGGAATTTCATGAATGTAGAACTTTTGTGACAGTTAAGGCTGAAACAGACATGTTTTTCCTCTATTTTAATTTATGAGGTCTGTCCCTCCCTTTCTCATTCATGAATAATATATCCCTGCATGGGAATTAGGTACAGCAACCAGAGCTTTCTATTAGAATAGTTCATTTTTCCTCTTTAAATTTATTAGTATTGACTGAGGGATTCTGGATTAGTTAGTAGTGTTTTTCTTTAATGCATGCACATGAATGCACGGGCACATCATTCTGGAAAATGAGAAATATCTGCCTTGAGACTGGATAGGTCCTAAGCTGCTGCTAGCAAGCTGGAAGGTAAACATTCCTTAACAAGCCACAGGCAGAAAATAGCCTTTCCTGTCTCCATGTGAAATGTCAGCATATTCCTCCCATAAATTATTTTTCTCACTTAAAGGTAAGGAAACACAGGCAAAAAAAGCTCCATGAGAACTTCATATATTATTTGCAGAGGGTTTGAGTGATAATTTTAAAAGACCATGATGTGCCATAGTTGTTAATGTAAGCTGAGGATGAGAGTGTGAGGCATCGCTTTGGTCAAGCGGTTGTCTAATGTGGTGATACCCGTTCCTGAGCAGTTACCATAAATTATTGTCTGAGGATGCAGCAAGGCAAGTTGTATGTAGCCGTGAGGAGCCATCATATGAAGGTGTTACGTGGACTCTTAGATTTTATTTCAGACTAATGGTCTGAAAACGGAAGTTGCCCTCTTGTTTGAAGGCAGGTGGCATTTTGCTTTTAAATCTGTGTCCAGTTGTGCCTTCCTATGAAGTTAAAGGAAGTGTTATTTCAAATTGGACTAGATGATCTTTCAAGATCCCTTCCAATCCCTAATGTTCTGTGATTCTGTAGAATTCAGACTGTAATTGATGGTTTACTTTTGTTTTCTTCCACAGACAGTAACTTCATCCTTGCAAATGCTCAGGTGGCTAAGGGTTTCCCTATTGTTTACTGCTCAGATGGCTTCTGTGAGCTTGCTGGATTTGCACGAACTGAAGTCATGCAGAAGAGCTGCAGCTGTGAATTTTTACTTGGTGCTGAAACGAATGAGCAGATGATTCTTCAAATTGAGAAATCACTCGAGGAAAAGGTAGAATTCAAAGGAGAAATCATGTTCTATAAGAAGAATGGTAAGTTGTTCTTTCCCGTTTTCTTAGTTCTAAAGAATGACACTTAGCATCGCTGGGTATTATATACAGTTTGCATTACTAAGTTACTGGGTTTGCATGCCTGAAGTCAGACCCACATGATGGAATTAAATAAAGAGGGTAGATATTGAGACTGTTCTTATATTCGTGTTACTCATTTTAGTTGAGTATATGACAAATTACAAAGCTGCATAGAATTTCATGGTCTTATATGTCACTGTGAGGTGCTGTGTTATCTGCACTCAGTAGGACACTGAATTTTCTACTTTTTCTTATCACAGAAATATTGAGGCTGGAAAAGACCTCTGAGATCATCCAGCCCATGCCCAGGACCTAAAATCATCACAATCACCTAGACCAGGGCACTAAGTGCCACATCCAGTCTGTCCTTAAACAGCTCCAGGGATGGGGACTCCACCACTGCCCTGGGCAGTCCCTTCCAGTGGACTTGGGTTCCTCAGTCAGTTGGTTTTTTTTGCCTGTCACAGCTCTACAATTTTGTTTGAAGAACAAACAGCAAATGAAATTGTAGGCTGGACCTGATGATCTTAGAGGTCTTTTCCAACCTCAGTAATTCTGTGATTACCCTATTTATCAAAAGTGTTACGCCGCCTGCCTCAGAAAGTTTTAAAATAAGACAGATTTTGTACAAATAATTGCGTTCTCCTACTATTTCTACACTTCCTTCAAAACCTCTGCAATGAAAGAAGTTGTCACTTATGATAACGGAAATGCAAAATTCAAGTGAGTTCAAGTGAGTTGTGAGAAAAGAACTCACTCCCTGGATCTCTGTTTTAGAGGATTCTGAAAGCATGTGGACACTCTTAGGAACTACATTTAGATGAAGACTTTTTTTCCTCCCTGCTAGTCCACTGGAGAAATCTATCAATAGCAAGTGCCTATAGTTCAGTGAGGTCTTCACAGGCCCCTAAACTGAAGTGCAAATAAGTAATAGAATGGACTTCTATCATTTTTTCTTACAGTCCAAGGTGATACTACAGAAAGACCTATAACCATCAACTCAGTCCAAACTAAGCTCTCCATCTTCAGCTGCTGAGGTCACACGTTCATTTCCTTATGACCCCATCAGACTCATTTCCTATGTCTCAAAAATCACTTTGTAGGATTTAAAAAGAGGTCTGTTCTTATCACACTCTCTTGAGACCTGCAGTCATGCTACAACCTTCCTTCACTGAAAGGAAATCAGTGTATTTCTGTGCATGTGTAACTTGTGTGAAACACTGTGGTCAGAGACTGCCAGGTCTGGCTTACAAGGACAGCCACAGGCAAGTGAAATAAGCCTCAAGCCATGATGCTCGTAATAGCCTCTACCATGGTTGCAGGTGATTAATGCGGCTGCAGGATAACCAAGACTCCATTACACGATTTGCCCTTAATGCATGACTTGTATAGAGCAAAAAAAGACGTTTGGGTTTAGTCGATGAGTTTATCTTATTTAAAATTGTAGAAGACTTAACTGGTGATGAAGAAATTTAGGGAAAATTAATTTCATTTAAAATTAAAGAAATTGGGGGGTTTTTAAAGCCTTCCTTCTTTATAAAAACTGCTTTGCTCAGGGCAGAAATGATATCCCTTTGTTCCAACAAGATGTTTAAAAACTCAAATGTAGTGCTTGTCCAAAAATATCTGGTAGCACTTTGAAGTGCTGGAGTTGTGTGCTTCGTTTTTAATTTGAACTCACTCGGTGCTTTAGCAGGCTCCTGAAAGCCACCGTGTCTTTTTGGGACATGATAAGCCCAGCAGTTAGAGAAAATGCATTTATTAGAATTTCAATAGGGAAAACGAAACCTTTCCATACAGAGACATCAATTTTCTAGTGATGTTTAGTTACTAACGTGGAGGAAGTCCCTTGACAAGTTCCTTGGCAGCACAGTTCGTAGCAACGTAACCTTGCTGTTCCTCCACTCCCACTCTGCTTTAAAATCACGGCCTGAAAAAATGAAGGCTAAAAAGCTTTTGTGGTTAGTGTGCTCACATTTTCCCAATTATAGGACAAAGTACAGGAGGAGGGGACTAAAAAGAGCCAGCAGCACTGAAAAATACCTCGCATTGTTTTTACATGAACTATGAACAGGAATTTGTATCTGTAAAAGCATCTCTTGGTTTTTCTTTTCACTTTCTTTTCTTTTCAAGTATTTCTAAGGTATATTCCATTATTCTACTTCTTACAGATCCAGTTTTAGGAAGAGGTGCTGGTACTTGTTGGTTTGTACTTCTTTGTTCATACTTATATATCCATAGTAAACCAGACCAATTTTAGCAGTCCATGTAAATCCACTTCAAAATATCTTCAACCACAATCAAAACCTGCCCTCCAGAAGTCCATATATTTCTGTAACACATTTTCTGCATTTTTTTTTTCACAATTCTGTGGCCACACAGAGGCTGCTGGTAGCCTTATTTGTTACGTTTTAAATCAAACTTTAGCTAAAAGCTGAGTGAGGTTGTTCTTTGATTAAAGAAAGATCAAGGTACCATTTCTCCTGGAGACTATCTGCCTCCCTCCTGTTGACAATTTCCTTGTTTCCTTCGTGATCCTGAAGTCCATGGTGCTAGGTCATGATGCAGACATATTGCCATCTCCTGTGCTGACAACTGCAGTAAGTTCTCGCACTAGCCCCATAGCTTTTTGGAATAGTGGCAGGAGGCTCATCTTAGCCCTGCTGTGATTGAACCCTCTCACTGATTTGGCTAAGGAATTGCAAAACTAATCTTATTTTATAGAGCAGATAAGTAATTAAAAGCTTAAACCAGACTATTTTCCAAATGGTGGGTTTACTGTAATTCTTTTCAGTGTGCAGGCTTCAGCTGTGAAGATTAATCCTCTCTGTAGTGTTATGTAACTTAGCAGTGTGCGAGTTTCAAACCCCTTCACAGAATCACAGAATTACTGAGACTGGAAACTGAGCTCATCCAGCCCAGCCTTAGGACCTAACATCACCACAATCACCTAGACCAGAGCACTAAATGCCAGATCCAGTCTGTCCTTAAACACCTCCAGCAATGGGGACTCCAACACTGCCCTGACACCACTGTGAGAAACAGCAGAATCTGGATCATGAAAATACCTTGCACACATACATCTTTGTCAATGTGGACTTCTGGGGGGCAGATTTTGACCTCTTCGGGGCACTGATTGTGATCTAAGGTATTTTGAAATGGTATTTGACTGCTAAAACTTCTAGGGAGAGTGACTTGCAGAATACAAGCATGACCTGTTGGCCATACAGAGCTTAAGGAAACAAGTTCGTGAGCCACCTTCTCTTCTCCTATGAAAGTGTTAGCACACCACCAGTGGCCATGGAAGTCATTTAGCTGATAACCTATACATTCTTTTATTAGTTTTCTTCCCCTCCTGTCAGACCAAAGACTGGAGCACCCGCCTTATGGAGAGAGATTGAGATCTGGGACTTTTCAGCTTGGAGAGGTGAAGGTGTTAGACAACAAAGAGACAATCTCTTTGCACTTGTGCCCTGTGAAAGGCCAAGGGGCAGTGGGTGTCAGCTGGAGCACAGGAAGTTCCTTCTCAATATGAGGAAAAATTTCTTTACTGTAAGGGTGACAGAGCACTGGTAGGGGCTGCCCGGGGAAATTGTGGAGTCTCCTTCTCTGGAGACTTTTCAGACCTGTCTGGATGTGTTTCTGTGTGACCTGTGTTAGGTTCTATGATCCTGCTCGAGCAGGGAGGTTGGACTTGATGACCCCTGGAGGCCCCTTACAACCCCTACTGATCTGTGTATCCCTAGGGTATAGCGCACAGGCTGTCGCCTACAGCAGCGCTATGCAATGACAATAACCATGAATTCTGTTTATGAAGAAATGTGATTTCTACATGGATGGCAGAGAAGAATGAGGTACTTTTTTGCTTAAAGTAGCAGAGCCTGACACTAGCTGTGTTAATTAATTATTGTCAAAGTTGTGATGTTCACAAGACAGGAAGTTTTCTAATTATAGCTGTACTTCTTCTTCAGCTCCATCCCCTTTCTGCTTAGTTCAGTCACTTATTTTTTTAGAGCATTGTTTTCTTCCCTACACTTTGCTCTCCTCAACAAAATGTTGACATCTTCTCAAAGCTACGGAACGACATAAAAATGTTACTGGTGACACAGGGAATCTTTGGATAAGCTAATGAAAGGAAGACTTTGGTTACCCCAGGCAAAGTCTTTGGCATCTTGATCTGTTAGTCCTGGTGTCTGCAGTGAAAAAAGTGGAAGTGATTAGGCTGAAGCATCTCTGGCAGCATCATGGAACCAGAAGAAGGTTTATTTTGCTAACAATTAGTAACTGTCAATGAGACTTGTTATTCTGAAGGATTAGCATCAACATAGTTGACAAGTTATTTCAGCTACCAATATGAAGATATTTTCATTTTTACATAACAAATTGTTGGGAATAGTGCTGGTGTTTTAATTATTTCTGGGTTCAATTCATTTTTAGGGTTTATTTGCATTTTGCTTCCTAAATCAAGTACTGACACATAAAGAAATGTGCCAGTTTTATGATGTCTTCTCCATCTGAATTCCACCCTCTTATGCATATATCTCGTGACAATTTGTACTTGAAAAGTGATTAGTTCATGCCGCAAGATCTGTGCATCTAATCTGAAAATATTTAAACTTTCTCTATTTCCTCAAGTGCTTGGTTTCTTAGACTATGAAATATTATATATGGCTAGCTTGGCACATCATGTGCAGATGCAGATCTTCAAGAGTCACAGAATCCCTGAACATTAGGGATTGGAAGGGACCTTGAAATACCATCCAGTCCAATCCCCCTGCCACAGCACAGGATCCCCTAGATCCAGTCAGTAGGGATCGGAAGGGACCTCAAAAGATCATCCAGTCCAGTCTCCCTGCCACAGCAGGATCCCCTAGATCCAGTCGCACAGGAACATGGCCAGGCAGGTTTTAAAAGTCTTCAGAGAAGGAGACTCCACAACACCCCTGAGCAGCCCCTTCCACTGCCAAGAGCTCCAGTCTTAGCCCTTGTCCACAGACCACAGAGAGGTGAAGGTAAATCATAGGATTGTGCTAGTTTTCTATCTTCTGCCCTTGAGTGGTGGAAGAGGCAATACAAGCTGGCTCAGTGTCTGTCTGCAGAGTGGTGTGGCAAGCGAAGTCCCCACCAAGTGAGTGTCTGGAAGTGGATGTAACCAGTGGTAGTTGATAGATGGCAGAAAAGGGATGCCTTAAGTTTGTCTGTCTGGACAAAACTACTTACAGGCTACTAGGAGTAAAAGGAGGGTCCAACTTTGCATCACAGAATCACAGAACTCTAGGGATTGGAAGGGACCTCGAAAGATTATCTAGTCCAATCCCCCTGCCACAGCAGGATCCCTTAGCTCAAGATGCATCTGTATCACTCTAAGTTATTCATAGGAATACTGGTGGCTAAAAAAGCAATTACCTCCAAAAAGCTCCATTAAAACTGCTACAGGATGCTTGCAGAATGTAAATATTTTGGTAAAGAACTAAATAAGCTGATTGTCAATAATCCCACTCCATTTCTACAGGACGATACTTCTGTGATACCCAAACACCCACCAAAAATTCTGATTCTGACTATTTCATTACCTTTTTCTAGAGTGGGCATCACTGAAGTATAATTGTGTGTTGAGTGCACGTAGCGCATCAATACAGCTAAAGGTCTGCATCTGTTCCTTGGTTCAAGATCTTACTCATTAGTGAAAGGAATGCTTGTCTCCGAGGGCTATTGGCATCGCGGTGGCAGGGTTTTGTATAAAATCTCCCTTTTAAATTCTTTGATCTATTGACCTGTGTTTTCATTTCAGTCTGAGGACAGAGCTGTCAGAGCAAGGAATGGTAGAAAGGGTGGTTGAGAGAGTGACCATAAAGCACTCTCTTTCTTGTGTACATATAAAAGGTGGATGGGCTATAGCCAAATTGCTTCCTGATAAGATTATGCTTCATTTGGTCTCTTTTCTGCTTGCCTGTGAGATGCTTATATAAGCTTTGAGAATATTAAAACACATTTGGAACCTTCAGTTCATAATGCAAGGGAAAGATTAGACTCCTTCTCCAAGAGTGGTGGCTCAGAGCAATAAATAGCATCTGTACATAAATAAGCCTCCAAAAGAAATTCCTTTCATAGACAACTCTTGACAAAACAAAAGACCTTTGTCCACACCATCTGAAGCAGGGAAGGAATTTCTGTCTCACAGATGAGTGCACTCAAAAGAACTGAAACAAAATAGAGAGCTACTTTTTTTGACGGCTAGAAAGTTCTTCTTTTGGCTTATAGATGATGTGATGCCGCCTATCAGTAAAAGCTGGGTAATGGATTGCATCGGAGAGGTGTATTTCTGCAAGAAGGCTCCTCAGTAGTGAAAGCTGTAATTCTGTGTTTGACAGACTGCAAAGACTTATTGAGCTAGAACTAGAGTCATAGAACTGTCCGAGATGGAAGGGACCTCAAAAGGTCACCTAGTCCAACCCTTAGCCCAGTCCTGACTCAAGCTGGATCATCTCCTCTAGTTTCGAAGAATACTTCATATTCAGTGGTTCTTTTCAGAGTAAAGGAAGTAAAAAACCCCAAACCAAACCATCAAGCTCAGCTTAGGCCTTCTGAAGATAGGATGTGTAAGTATTGCCAGGACTGGCAACTCCACCTCACGGGGAGTTAACTGCTATGAATTTTACAGGTGCTGTTGTGTTCTAGATCTCACAAGCTGCAAGATGCAAGGAGTTAACTCTAATTCTGTTCCAGGTCTTACATCTGATTAGTTTAAATACCTTTGAATGCAGGGAATGATGCTCTGACTATCTGGTCTTCTGTCAGGAGGTTTTAATGAGTACCAAGGCAGACAATTAAAGCAGAATGATCCTGTAGTCAACATGGAAACTTCAGATAACCAGGTTAACAAAGATATTCTAGCAAAATAAGCAACATCAGTGAGAGTTCAAAGGAAAGCAGAGTTTCAGAGGAGTAAGCAGCTTCATTAAACTCTATTAATGATCCCTGTAGATAAATTTTGCATTTAAATTAATGCCTTACATCTAGAAGAAAGAGTATTACTGAGCTTCAGCCAATGATAGCAACAGATTTGCATGAGCTGGACATCTGCAACTACTGACCTCCTAAAAAAGATGATTTTGGTTTAGAATTACAGTAGTTGCAGATTTAGTAGTCAACATTTTTTTATCCTATTTCTGCTCGCAGACAGCCCTTTGAGTTATATCTATTCCTCGTCCTTGCAGGGTCTTCATTCTGGTGCCTGCTGGATATTGTTCCAATAAAGAACGAAAAAGGAGACGTAGTGCTGTTTCTGGCCTCTTTCAAAGACATAACGGACACGAAAGTGAAGATTGCTGCAGAAGATAAAAAGGAAGGTTGGTGTGCATTGCAACGACACTGATAACAGCCAACGATGTCAAGTTCTGAGTGTCTGTCTTATGTACTTCTCAGCATAGATACCTCTTAGTTTTCCAGAGTCAATATACGACATGGAAGGAACTTCACAGACGTTAACTTCAATAATCTATTGAAGAATGTCTGTGGATTATTTCAATAGAATATTGAATATTCAATAGAATAATCTATTGAAGTTCTTATTTGTCATTTTAAAAAACTTACATATGGTCCACACTCTGTAAATGTGGAATCCAGGGGGCAGAGCAACTTGTCCTCCAAATTAAATTAGTTTCAATCTACCATTTTCTAACCTGTTTACTTTCTGGATTTTCAGAGGTACAGCTTGCAAAAGCTAGACTTCTTCAAATATTCCTTCTGTGCATCCGATTTCAGAATGGTCTAGAGATGAAAGAATGCATTTTCTTCTTGTTTTCCCAGAACACACAACTTCAGAAGTTATTTTTCTTCTTGAGAATCATGTCTGTTACTGTATCTTCTGTTTCTCATTACTTCAGTTATAAGGTTTATTATGTCTTTAGGACTATTCAGTAGGATACTCTTGAGACTCATGTCTATTATCGTATCTTCTATTTCTTGTTACTTTACGTGGAGTTACACGATTTATTATGTCTTTAGGACTATCCAGTAGGATAAGAAATACGTTCTCACATGTATTTGCTTCTGAAAGGAAACAATGAAAGGATTCCCCCAGGAACGCAGAAAAAGATTGTGTTATGCTAATGATTCATATCTGCCATAAAATAATTTTAGCTGTATAATGTTTAATTCTATTAACACAAAGCGAGGACAGTGTGGGGGGTGGAGGTAATGCCATCAGCACTGCCCTGTGTTTTGTACCAAAAGCAGTGAACTTACTCCAGGTTTGTATTTTGCAAAGGTGGAGTGAACTAAGCTGTTAGGTTTCGTAATGTTCAGTGTCACAGAACCACTGAACGTTAGGGATTGGAAGGGACCTCGAAAGATCATCTAATCAAAGGAACTGTCTAGAAGTTTATTTGTTAGGCAGAAAAAGAAACTTCCATAGCTCTGTAAAATGTCGTGACTATTGAATTTTCTAATCCGATACTGCTCAGGGATACACCCAAATTTTTCAGCTGTGGTAACCCCTTGATCTCCTTTGCTCATTATGGCTTTTCTGAAGGGAACAATTGTAAGTCACAACATAAAACATCCATCACCTAGCTTTTCCTTAGCCTCAGAAACTCTTCCTGTAACAAAAATTGTAGGGCAGTATTTTATTAAAACACTTAGAAGAAGGATTGTCAAAGCACATTCTGCTTTAAAGGTTAAGGATTTACCATATGAGAGATGTAAATGTTCAGGTTACACAGCGAGAAATGACATTCATTATGTTAGTGGTGACTGACTTGAAAGAGGTGCATCACTGATTACCCCTGAAATGACAGCTATTGTTTATCTGCTGAAGATTTAACAGCTGTATGATGATTTCAGCACTTGCATGCTTATTTACCTTTGGTGTTTGGCAGCCTTTAGGAAGTGCTGTGACAGCGAGCAACTTTCAAATGGCTTCTTTTGTTTGTTTAATTTGATTTTCTTAAGCTAATTTACCATCCTCCTCTCCCATCCCCACACTCCTAACAAGAACATTCTGAGTGGGTTCAAATTTCCAACATCAGTAATTTATAGAATCACAGAATCATTAGGGATTGGAAGGGACCACGAAAGATCATCTAGTCCAATCCCCCTGCCACAGCAGGATCACCTGGACCACAGCAGTGACAGGGAAAGCTAAACAGTCAGATGAACCAACAGTCAGATGAACCAACAGTTATTCTTGTTAGAAAATGCTGATCTAAAAATAATGCTGATCTGAGTCAAAGGGAATAGCTGTCTGTTCTGATGTCTGTTGAAACTGACGTCCAGTGAACTGGGTGGGATTGTCGAATATCCTTCAACCATGGAAGCTGATTTCACAGTCAGACAGAAGTGATGGCCCCAAACTCTGCTGTGTACGTGACAGTAACAATGGAAGATTATCCAAGTCAGAACTAGATCCCGTTGTGGGAATCAGGAGGTCATGGAGCCACTGAGAAACCTCCCGTTCCTGTGGAAGAAACCCCACATGTATATAGCGCAATCTCTCCTTATAAGGAAGTGACCCGTGTCCCATGGCCAACAGAAAGGCACTCAAGTTGTAAGCTTGCACATAAACCCCCAACAGGTATTTTCTTACCTATATAGGGTTTGGGGACTAGGACTGGAGTCATCAACATAGGAGCAGAGCAGCGCCCCATTTCGTAAGGGGTCTCTTTGTAATTTAACTGTGAGCGAAGAAGCAAAGACCAAACCTTTCAGCAGAGCTCCTCATGAAAGCCCAGGATTCCAGGGCATTTACAGTGCAGAGCGTTCACCTCTGGATTTTCTGAGCTGAGCTGACAGCAGATAAACCCCTTGGCACACAGGTACCGTGAAAGACCTCTCTCCGCAGGTGTTTGCCCCAAGGCTGTGGGAGGAGCTGTTTGTTTTGAGGAGCTGCCCTTCCTTTCCTGTGCAGAAAGGCCTCTTTCTTTTGGGTTGCACACCTGCCCTAGGCAGCAGAGACAGCCTTTGTCACGGCTCCTGTATATGCATGCCGACTCCTTTTGCATCTGTTTACAAAAGCAAAGGCTCTGTGTTAAGCATGATAACAGAACAGGGAAACCCTCCGTTGTTGTTTCCCTCTGGAGTTTGCCATTCTATTGGAAAATCAGGACTCAAACTGGTACCACCACAAGGAGGCAACAAGGTCAGCAAGGAGTAAAGGCTTAGTGATGTTTCCACCTCATCCTTTACCTATTTCTTTGGAATATAACAGAATCACAGAACATTAGGGATTGGAAGGGACCTCAAAAGATCATCCAGTCCAATCCCCCTGCCAGAGCAGGATCATAATGGTGCTGGGTTAGAAGATGGTGCATTTGACTGATGACCTAGCGCACCTGAGGTAGGCAGGCTGAGGCAAAAATGTATTTATACATCCTGACTCATTTTTACGTTTGATGCCTTCCAGGTGTTCGGTGAGGACACAGCACCAGATTTCACGCAGACACTTGTTGCTCCATCCCCTTATGCTAAAAGAATGTCAGCAATCTCGTCGCACTGCACAGCGGCAGAGAACTGATTTTCTAGTCAAAGCCAGCCCGGAGCACGGTGTTGCAACCTGCCCACCACACTGTGGTTCTTCATACAGAGCTGTGGAGTAGAGAAGGGCAATGAAAAGGGCTGGTTTTGAGATAGGAGAAGTACAGGCTGTGTCTCTGTGCACCTAAGAGTCTCCAGTCTCCATCTCCAGGAAATGAATGCATGCAGCCTGCAGAGTTTAATTCTCTTTTGGTTTATTACTATTTAAAAATCAGGTTTTGTATCCCCTTCTACAGAGGCTTCACCTTCCAACAGAACATACAAAAAATACACACAATAGAAAAAAAAAAGATAGGTAGGTAAGTTGCTTTATACAAACAGGTCCCTAGGAACCCAAAAAGGCTAAAACAGGCTCGGTTTCAATAGAAGCAGGCCTATAAATAGGCAAGAGACTTCATTCAAGTAGGGAAAGAGTCATCCATCCTCACCTAAGATCCTTTCTTGCTCACACTGAAGACAATGGGAGGACTCCCAACAAATTCAGTAGAAGCAGGATTGGGATTCATCAGAGCCAATGGCAAGCGTTTCTGCTCCTTCCCTTCCAAGGCACTGTCTCTTCCATATGGCGCACAGCCAGGGAAAGATGCCGGTTTTCCTGGCTCATCCCACACTCGTGTTTCAGTTGTTCACTCTACAGGACATCTGAGAACAGCCTTTTCTCTCTCACACTGTGTATTTGTACTAATTGCAGCAAACTTTCAGGTTACAACAGTACTGAGGAGAAATTCTGAGCCCAAGAGCAAGGCTTCGTTGGTTCTTTTAAGAGCCAGCAGACAGTCTGACAGCTTGCAAAGGGCATGTAAAAATTGCCTGGAGAAGGCACCAGTTTGTAGATACAGCAGCCAAAGAGCCATTAGCACGCATGACACTGATTTATTATAAAAACACTTACCCAAGCTCACTATGTGACTGCAGGAAGCTCAAGAGTGTTTATGGCTGCTAGTGGCTGTATGAAGTGACTCCATGGTTCACAGGGAACCCTGGAGCTGGGAGGGAGTCACTGGAACATCAGCAAGACACCAGTTACCTCCTTCCTTCAGCACATCTTAGCTCAGAGCACTTCCAGGTTTCCAAAACTGCAGTACAAGTAGAGAGGCCACTCAGGAGAAGCTTCACTCACATAAACCCTGAGAGCAGATCAACAGTGCCAGGCAGTCTTTAAATTAATTTAAATATTTCACCTTTGAGGAAAAACGCGGCCAAATGTTTAACTTCACATTATGGCTGAAGTCAGCGAGGCCAAACCACTCTAGCAGAGTTCAGCAGCACAATTTGGCAGGTCAATCACATCTTGAATCATTCTACCCAAGGGTTACCAAAACCTCATTTTATAGAAGAGAACAGAACACAGGAAGAGGCTGGAGATGACACAAGGTGTTAATTCTTTACAAACAGGCCGTCATTATCCGCTACCACAGAGCAAGCAACTGTGGTTTTTCACTAGCATGCTTTAACCATTCCATCCTTCACCACAACCCCTTACAGCCAGGGTTCCTGCTTCTCCTCTGCACCACTGTGCCGTTATGTCACTTAACTATTTTTAATTTGGGTTTGGTTTTGGGGTGGTTTGGGTTTTTTTTCCATTTAACCAAACAGCTGTCTGGTTTGTTTTAGAGCACACAGCTCTCTGCAGAGCTGCACATGCCTGAGTAGGTACCACACCGACACAGGAATACGTGGGCAGTGCAAGTGTCAGAGGGAGCAGGCAGGAAGACCTGATGCCAATGTGCTGCTGCTGACTGCCTCAGGAAGCATGGCCTTGGGCCACAGGCCAGGAGCTCTGCCTCCCTCTGGGTCCCAGGATCAGTGCTCCAGAACATGCTGCCTTCACACAGGGAAACGGCCGCAGGTTGGGCTCAAATCCAAGTCCGTCCCCAAAGGCTCATTCACAACAGCTGAAGGATCTTGTTTTGAAAAGGATGTCGAGGATAAAAACCAGGACTCTCAGGAGACATGGAATCTTCCAGAATCTGTTTTCCCTTTAAGTTTTGTTGGGTTCCCCCCCACACTTCTTTGCTCATGCTCATTTGTTTTGTTTCTTGGGGTGGAACCGAGAGCATAAGCTCAGAGATTCACTGTGAGCTTATGTTCTAATCCAGTAAACCTCAGAGACTGTGCCCAGGCAAACAGTGAATGCTACAGAGATGGATCGATTTACATTAAAATAGTCATAATGCTGTTACGAGATATTCAGAATTCTGAAAAAGCCAACACACTCCATGGTTTTGTTTGGCACTTGCTCTCAGAGTTTCTGCCACGCTGAACAATTGAAAAGATCTGGGTATTTCTGTGGGTGATAAAGAAAAGCCTTTCCCATTTCACTACTCAGAATTTTGGTAGCTGTTTCTGACTTTGTCCATTTATCTCTCATGAAACCCAAAGAGAGCTCCCTTGCTCTCCATTCGTTCTTCCAACACTGAAGTCTGGAGATCCGTTGAAGTTTACTTTGGCATCTACTTCCTCAAGCAAGCACCTTAAAAAAAAATTAAACCCGAGAGTGGTTCCCCACTCCAGACTCAAGACATAAATTCAGATACTGATTTCTAGGAACAAAGATTTAGTGAAAAAACAAGACACTAAAGTTACAACAGAGCCTACAAAATCTAGGTTAGCTTTCATACTATCAATTCATTAGTTGAGTTAGATAGACATTCAGTTACACAGCTCTTCTATTCAAGTCATTCCTTACTGCTGACAGCAGTTGAGGGAGGAACAGTAATTTCAGGGAATACATGGGAAATAACAAATATTCCCTAAGTCACTGGCACTCAAACAGGTCTAAAATTGTGACTGGGCATTTGCAACTCTTCAAAAGATTGGTAGGAAGACCAACTCCACACCATCTTACAGTTCTAGGCTTCAAAAAAAAAACCAAACAAAACAATCATCCCCCCAACATAGAATACTTTGCCCTACTATAGTTAAGGCACTGGATTGAGAGAAGGAAAAATCTGCGTTCAATTTCTGGTTCTGCTATCAATTTCCCACATCATCAAGGGCATCTCACTTCAGACCGAGTGCTCACACGCACCACGTTACCACGCATCTAGTAAGTCTGTTTGCACACATCTGACGCAGGACAAATGCAAGATAGCGTCCTTAATTTTACTCAGTGTGTAGTAAATTGGCATCAAATTGCTTCACCTTGCATTTGCTGTGGATTAACGATATACAAAGGGAAATTTAGGCGACAAAAGAGCCTGGTAAGTCTGTGCCCCTATATTCAACACAACACTTAAGCATGCATGCAAGTGGTTTTTAAGACCTTTATCTTGATTCCACTCATTCACCTACACAAGCACCTACTCCCTTCTTATTTCTCATAATGTTCAGATTAGACATTGTTGATGCTTTCATTATACCTAATATACAAGAGTCTGAGCTGCCACTGAGCGGTTCAGGGAATACTACAATACAAATAAAAATACAACTACAAATAAAAACCATGATTCTGATTGACTAAATGAAGTTCCCTTCTCAGCAGAAAAGAGTCCTGACTGACAAACTGGATTATAGTCCCACCAAAGGAGGACTGGCCCCAAAAACCTGATATGCCAATTAAAAATGTAATAGAAACAACTGAGGTTGCAACTCAGGGCATGTTAAGTACTTTCCTTCGAAATCTGAACTTAGGAGAACTAGATTTCTGTTTGGGTATGTCTTCTGAAGTAGGCAATGCACAAAATATGGAACAGAAAGAATTTCTACGTAGATTAAATTACTGTCCAGAATAGGACAACTCTCCTGAAGCAGCAAGAAGCTCTGAAAACACATCACTGTTAAGGATCTGCGCAACCTACTGCTGGCACTAGCCTGCACCAGACTCTTGAGTTGGTGCATATCTGTCCCATCTACGCTAGGATGATGCAGAACTGGCATTTCAGGATTGTTAACTCCTGCCTAATTGTTTTCCTGTCCACTAGACTGAGAAGTATGTAGCTTCCATTCAATGTATTCATGACAACTTAGTAAGCATTTTCTCTGACAAGCAAAACGCACAGTTAGTGTTTTAGAAGGCTTCATTTTTAGTTCAAGGCTTTGAGTTTCTTTCATTGGGTCACATTCTGCAGCGTTCAAAATTACACTCTGATCCCCAAGGCCAAAATTCAACCTACTAGTAATAATAATGCCAGTGGAGCTAAATGTGGGATGAAAAGATCTCCCCTCAGGACTCGGCTTTTGGAGTTAAATTTTACGACTAGTCACCATCTTTGAGGGGACACAGGAGCATCAGGGACACAGACTTCTTATGTCTTTCAAAACAGAGCCTCAGTTCAACAGAAATTTTCCTGATGTCTTAAATACAAGCTGTAAGTAAATCAGCATGGCTGCAGTTGCATTTGCTAAGCCCAGTGAATTGTTACACTGACTGGAAAGTTTGATCTATCTTGGCAGTTTACTGTCTCAGCATGGTCTAGGTATTTTAAAAGGTTTCGTTACCTTTCCAAAATGTCCTGAACTTGCCAGCTCGGCTTACCAGCACAGCAATAGCAATTCCATGAAGCTTTAGTTTGACTGTGGGTTGGTTTCATTTTGGGTTTTGAACCTGTTAAATGAGACTCATACCTAATCCCGGGATTCTGAGGGAAGATGAATGGAGAAGAACATGTCCTTCACACTCCCAACACAGATTAACAACAAAACATCAAGTCCACTGCAACGTGCTCTCAATTTAAAAAGTGCTGGTGCTATAAAGAGAAAGCCATTGATTACTCATCCCTGGTTTATAATACTCGAGACCAAGTACAAAAAAGTAGCTTCTTACAAGAGAGAAGCTGGGGCTTCTCAATGTGGAGTATTTTGAACATCATTCCACAATCCATATACTTAGAAAAGCCTCTACAAATCCTAGATAAAAACAACACAGGAATGTGTCTTATTTCAGATATACATTAGCTGCAGTTTGGATTAGGAGCACCTGGGCAATGCAAGTTGTCACACAACAGCAGTTTGTGGCTATGTTCACACTTAATCGGATGTATCTCCCGCAGAGGATGTAGGTCCTGGTCTGAGGTGGTCTGTCCTGCTCCAGCACTGTATTGATGATGGAGACAGCTACTGAAGAATAGAAGTTTGGTGTGGGATTTGGGCTTTTCAGAGTATCCTTTCTAGAAACATTCAGTACACAGTGCAATATAGTTTACCAAATCACTGCTTAAACCTTTGTTCATTAACCCTCACAACAATTGTGATGCAGAGAAAACTCTTCACAGATGGGAAATTAAGGAATAAGTTCATGGCACTGTCCTATGTGACCTCAAGAATCAACAGCAGAACCATAATTATAACTCAGAGTATTCCTAACTCCAAACCCTGTGTTAAACCACATTGATTGGGTACGTAAGACCTTGACAAGTTACAGGGGAGGAAAGGGAGGGTCAAGAAAGGACATTACTTTTGCACAAGTGGTATTTTCAGATTAAATGGAACCGCCAACAGCCTAGAGCCCAGCTGCTTTGTATTTTGTTACAAGTTTGTTTTTTCAGAGATAATGCTGTTTGCAAATTCCCATCTCTTGTATCAGAAAGACAAGAAAGGAATAAGACTGGCTTTTGGAAACCTGTCTAGAGGCAGATCAGGAGAGCACAACTGTAGCCAAAAAGCTCAGCTCTCTGAGAATACAGTACAGTGCAGAGTGGGATATTAATGCCTTATTTACTGGTTCTCATTTGCACACCTTTTGGACAGGTGGCTAAATAGCTCAAAAACCAGACAAAACGAGGGGATACAAAGTAACATACTAATTGCTTTAATAAAGTCCAATCCAATTAAACCCAAATCACTCTGTGAACCCCTGGGTTTATTCACACTAAACAAGTCAGTGGTACATAGTGTTAACCCGATAGCTGATCATGTTTATACCCTAGGTCCCCACATGAAAAATGAGCACCAGTCAACCAGACTGCAATGGTATTTTTCCTTCCTTTTTCTTTTTCTTTTTTTTTTTTTTTCATAAAACTATTTCTTTCATAGACTTAAAACAATCAACTAGCCAAGAGATCCATTATGGTACATCTAAAAAAAATTAATACTAACCCTAACGTGACTGCTGCTTTACGAGTGCTCTGTGTATCGCCTCAGAAGGGCTTTTCAGTAGCAATTCACTACAACAGGTCCTAAAATAATAATAATAGAGAATAAAAAACCTGACAGCAAGTTTAATGGTTAAAAGTAATAAAACAACCTGTTCTGAATGGTGGTTTTCCTCAGCAGTTTAGTCCTGCTGCAGCACTCACAGCCTCACAAATGGCAGAAGGGGTTCAAATTCTCTCACCTTCTTTCAATTTTTCTGGTTTCAAAAGGACAACTGCATTGTAACCTGCTAGGTACCACGGGGCATTTCACTTACTGTTATAGTCAATAATGGGTCAATAATGGGTCTGCTTTAAAAACTTACTGTTTTTCTGGGCTAAGTTAGGGAAGGTGGGGAACAGAGAGAGAACAAAAACACAGCTCCCTGTAGCTGTAGCTCCCGAGGTGCCTCAGTCACTAGGAGTGTCTAATTCTCAGATCAGTGCTGACAACTTTTGTTTATAATAAAAGACTACGATGTAACAGCAGCAGCAGCCTCTAAAGCTCCATTTGGTGTTTTAGGTCACATCTCCTATTCAAGGTCACCATCTTCTGTAATTTATCAGCTAAGAAGCATTTTCTCTCTCTCCCCAGTGAGGATTTAAAGGTGGGGTAGGGCATAAGACAAGGAGGGAAGCTAAAATTAATAAAAAATTCTTAGCTACAGAACCAAATTTCATTATCTCCTCTTTCATTCACAGCATCTTATCATTATAGCCAGACTGCTGCTTTGCTTCATTAAGATCAAACTGATCTCATTTCCCCTCTGGCCCCATTGGCTGCTGGTCGACCTCTGGATCCACTAGGGATGATGCAAATGCTGACTGGACGATCTGAAACCCAAATGACTCCAGGAGCGACATGTTCTGTTGGGGTGAAAAGGGGGATCCTAGCGCAGGGCCGAGGTCTCCCAATGGGCCTCCGAGGGCCCTGACGTGGACCTTCTGTATGTGTTTGTTCAGGTAAGACTTTGATCTGAAAAAGCTGCCACATTCAGGGCAAGGGTACTTCTTCTCTCCTTCCGTCTCCATTTTGTTTTTGCTGACTGCCATGTCACAGGAGAAGGACCCATTGGTGCTCTGTTTCTCAGGAGTCTTGAGGTCACTGGTGTCAGAGAGGTCTCCATAGGAATCAGAACTCTCAATCGGGTCCGAATGTGAACATTTCTGGCCTTCTACAGGAAAAAGAGAAGAGAAATGTTTTCAGAACATTATCTCCCCGAAAAGGTACATAACATGCATTAAAGCAGGTTATACGGGTTACGACCTGATTTCATCAATGCCTGTCATGACAGAATGTTATCCACTGAACATGGCAATCCCTTGAATTCTAAAGCCTTTGACCACAGGTCCTCTTTACAAGCCACCAGGCTGCTATCAGAGCAATCTGTCATGATACGGAATGCAACCATTACAGGTCTCTGGTTTATGTACCACTTTTTTGAATCCAAATGATGTCTCATAATATTTATACCTCAGGCACTACAGAAGGATGGACCTAATGATGAGTTTTTAACTGCATGAATTCACTCCCACATGTCTGAAATATTGTTGATACTTCGAGGGAGAGCCTAAAACCTATTAAATTACAACAGGGTACAGCAAGATGTGAAGAAACCCAGAAATACCCAGCAAAACAGCAGCGAGCTACTTCAATTTAAGAAATGCAATTCCACTTAGTTTTGAAGAAGTCTTAAGCGTAACACTATTAGAAGCGAACTTCACAATGTAAAATTTTTATGTCTTTAAATAGTGTAGTGTGTGAAAAAGGAGAGAAGATAGGGACGCTATTTTAAGACATCTGCATGCATATCCCGGGAAAGCCATTGGTATGTTTGGAGTGCTCCTTGTTCTTGTCCGGCACTATGCCAAGAAAGTTTGTCCACGCTTTTTGCTCAGCGCATGTGAATGAGTGTGGGAAACCCAGATGTACTCCCTAAGCAAGTCACTGAATACAAATAGGCTGTATCTACTATCAGCTCTAAAAGACCAAAGAACCACTTACTTGGCACAACCCAAAAGACAGATTTGCTCTGGACTCGGCATTACAAACCAAACAGGATACGCATGAAATCAACACACCACTGAGCTTCAGTAAATCTCTTGTTAAGCCCGCACACCACCCAAAACCAAAGGGTCTCTGTAGTGACTCCATCAGGACTTCCACAGAAAAAAACATACACAACCGTAGCCAGCCTTCTGCTGGCGCAGCCCCTGTTTAACCCAGCCTGCTGTGTTATCCTCAGCAAGACAAAAAAAGTACCTTTTTGGGACAACCATGGTTTTGACATTTCCCTGATGCTTCAGCTTCCCCAGGAATACTGACAGCACACATCAAGAAGCAAAAAGCAAACTGTTCTACACAGATGAATACACAGCTTATCCAGAAATTAAAGAGTCTGTAGATATTACGACAGTTTCAATTTTTTTTCCTCACAGAAGTTAATGCAGGTTTAAGATAAAAAAAAGAAGTAGCAGTACTGTTATCACCCTCTACGTCTCTTCCCCAGCAACAGCATTAAAACTTTAACTACAGATAGCTTCCTGATTCCTCATCAACCTAAGGAACGAATATTGTTGTCAATGCTAAAGAATCTTTATGAACTGCTTCTGCAGGTCCCCTTTCCTTCACTGGAAACCAGAATCATGGTTCAAATGACATGAGATTTCGGTATAATGGAACTAAGAAACCACCACAGATCTGCATCCTTTACACAACATTCAAATACTGCCTGCTCTTAGGAAGATGGTCAATCAAGATGAACTAACACGGCTTTTTCAATCTTTCAAATCAAAGAAGCTGCCAAAAGCTTGCATACCCTTATGTGATCCTCTCCTTCCCCTAGTCTTGTTAAATCAGCTATCCAAGGACAGATGTTGACATACTGTGTGACTCTAATGTGATTTCTCTGCAGCTCCCTAAGCTTCTCTCCATCTTTCCTGTCCTTCCTCCCTCCCCTTTTTCTCATGCCCAGCCCAACATCCCACAATACAAAGATCTGCACAGAGCAGCAAGGTGCAGAGCAGCGAGTCTCTTGCCTTTGATGCCATAGGTCCTGACGCAGTGGAACGCTGCTCCCCCATTCGGGATGGACTCCTGGTGCCTGGAGACCTGGGGAAGGGGAACACCGTGGTGGGTTTTAACATGGACCTTTAAGTAGGAGGCAGAGGAGAAACCTAAACAAGATAAAAGGAGATGAGATCCTGCCACCAGCAAAGACACACATCTGCCTTCCCTGTTCTTTCAATCTTTCTCTTGCTCCTACTCCCCATTACAAAATAAGCATTATTCTAGCTTAATTACTGGTTCCCTACAACATGCTCTGGTAGGATTTGCAGACAGTATTGGGTAATTAATGCAATCGATATCTTTCATTTGACCTCATTAGTTTTTTTGGAAGTCATGATGAAAGAACAGCCTTCTTGAGAAACAAATCCTGTGCAAGCAGAACCTAGCAGATGACATTAACAAAGGCAGAAGAGACATTAAGAGGCACCCACGTCTCATCACCATTTTTGTGCTGTTTTATTTATTTCAATTAAAATGCCTTGATCTGATAATACTGTGGAAAACAGTTCACATTGGTTTATTTTATGCTGTTAATATCTGAAGGAATATCACTTGGTAACATCCCTCTGGTACTTATTGTGCTTTCCCCTTAGGTTTCTAGCATTTATAGTGACTCCTAGAAGGCAGAATTAGTTTAAGGTACACAAATCTGTGTTGCAGTGGTTTTTAAAAGCGCTTCCTCCATTCAGCAAAACTCGTTAAAAAAAAAAAACAACACACTGAACCTCAATTTTGTTGGCAGTTTTTAAAAAAAGTCAATACTTTCTATTAGCTCTGATCTGTAGGTCAAACCACTAGAATTAAAAACATATATTTCATACAACTGATTACTGAACAAAGCAGTCTCTTAATATTTGCATGTGTGCTTTTCCACATGGTTTCTGAAAAGTCATAAATATGTCCTTTTCCTTTAAAGCAATAAGTTCTCTCACATGTACTTTGGAATGTTTTTAAATTTGGTTTTATATGAAGATTTGCAATGAGTGCTGGTACATTTGGACCGTACACGAGGCAAAAGGAAGACACAGTTTTAAACACTGCCTACACATTCAAGCTCATCTTAACTGTCTGTTATATTCTGAACAGAATATTATGGCACTTTAACGTTAGAGACATTTTCCTTCAGCAACTGAGCCCACAACTCAAGTCTCATCACGACAGACATGCAGAGTTCCAGCTTCTCTTTCTGGGTAGAGAAAACCCAAGACAGATTTTTTTAAACCAACACAGCATTTACAGCACAAGCCCTTGCAAGAGAACTTTGATACCAAAGCTTCACTTTAAATATGAATGGACACACTACTGTAAAGCCATTTCTGTAGTGATACAACTGCATTTACATCTGATGGTAATCATAAAATCTTTTCAGTTGAAAAAGACCTTTAAGATCATCAAGTCAAACCATTAACCCAACTGTCCCAGGCCACTGCCAAACCTGTCCCTAAGCTCCTTATCTACACAACTTTTAAACATATTCAGGGATGGCTATTTAACCACCTCCCTGGGCAGCCTGTTCCAATGCTTGATGACCCTTTTCAAGTCCTTACTAAACTTCCCTTGGCACAACTTCAAGCCATTTCCTCCCACCCTGCCATTCATGATAATGGATTAGGAAGGATGCAAAACCAATGCTGGTACACTTCTCTAGGGTGGATTTTCTGGCAGCAGCTGTTGGTCTCAGGTGCTAAATTTAATTATGAATGTGGTTTTACCCTAGAATTCCCTGTGCCTACCCAACAGAATATCCCTCCACACAGACTTTTCTTAGAAGTCAGGATCAAAGAATATTCAGAGGTTATTAAGAATTACATATACAGGACCTGCACAGCAAGAGAGAACTCCACAGCAACAATGGACGGGCAAAAAGGGAAGATTGCCGAGAATGAATGAGAGCTTCTATATGTCCCCAAATTAAAAATACAGAAAAGTAGATAGATCACAACTGCAGAAAACAAGACCGTACGACTCTCAAAACACAGATGAGCAGAATCACCTAGGCCAGGTTATCCAGGGAATTAACAAAAGGGTATTATCCTCAGAAATAATGCCAGACCTATCTTCAAAAACAAAATGCAGTGCTGAATATCTCGCTGGGCACCAAGAGAATATATTTTTCCAAATTACCAAACTTCAGTGTAGACATGGAAAAAAGCAGTGTTTGACTGGTAAAGACACGTGGTACAGACAAGATGGTGCTGCTTCCCAAATTTCATACGTGTGTATGCATGCTGAGAGGAGCCTCTTTATGTAGCAATGCATTAAAAACTCACTGCCAGCCTTTATAAAAGGATACTGAGGTATTCAGTGCTGTTCTATAGCACAACTGGCACAAGAAAATCTCAAGTTGTAATCTGTGCTGCACAGTATTTTTTCTGAATTCTGCAATTCTATTTGCAGGGCACCATTGTTTTACAGAATGAAAACTGCCTGCGAAGGGTGTTAGCTCCCCTTTAAGCGCTTGGCAGATGAACGTGAGTCATCAACTTCCATCAAAGCAGTAAGAATGCCAACTGCTTTAAGGAGATTTAAAGTGAGATTTTTGTTTATATCCAAATTTTTTTCTGAAGAACTTAGTGCTGGCCTTTTTTTCCCTCCCCTCCACCAGATGTTACTTATGAGAGCCTGTCCTAGAAAGACAGGGGATTCACAGACAATAATCCTTCACTTTTAAAAACCTCTTTAAAACCAAAGTCAGCCTAATGCAGAGGATAAGGTGGCAGTATTTTTCAAAGAAGGAATGTGTTTATTGCTTTACCCATACACATTTCTCAGCTTTGCAAAGCAGATAACTTCCTCATGTCAGAGGAAGTTAAAAACATTGAAAACAAGCACTGGGAGAAATGATCTGCTTTATATAAATGATCTGCTTTATCCCTTGCTTTCTTAAATAACATATATAACAAGACAGACTTCAGCAATAATTGCAGGATACTCCTTTTTCAAAACTCCTCATTTGGATTTAGCTGGAACATCCAGAGCATGTGTCCTGCTTTACTCAATGCTGTATCCACCATGTAACACACAAGAATTATTCTGATTTACGATTGGAATATTTACCCTCCTCCTAACCCAAACAGCACTCGTGTGTCTGAAACTAATGTGTGTGTAGAAAACTAATCTTCTAATTTGCACATTACTACAACATACCAGTTCTAGACTTGTCAAAGACATTAATCTCTTACGTTCTTTGGAAAAGCCCACACAAGCAAATAAAGTTCCTAAAGATGGTAACAGAACATTATATAACAACAAAGCAGGAGGTCGGGGTTTTTTTTTGTACTGATTAAAGAAAATTTGTCTTTAAAACTGAGGACTGAGGATTAGTTTTGGTCAGCACATTTTTGGTGGATTCTTAAAAAAAAAAAACCCAAACCAAACAAAAAATCCAAGAAAAAAAACCCTAGACCACACTGCACAGCTTCCCTCATTTAACGAGACTGAATTGCTTCTGTAATTATTCCAAGCGTAAAAGAACCTAAGTAAGAAAACAACCTGGAAAATAAATAAAATCACAGATCTGGGCATTATATTGGCATTTTGGAAAACCAATCAATCAAACAAATCAAATATGTACACACACAACATGTAAACCCAGTAACTACTGCTTTCAGGAGGTACTGAGCTCCCCATCTCCTAAATCCATCACACCTTCAAAACAACAGAGACCCTCATTCAAAAATGGAGGGATTCTGAGCCATCTTTAAGCACATTTTCAGCTGTGTAAGCATCACCTTTTCATTCACTTCTGTTTTGATGGCCACCAAAATTCTCCCTATAAGCAGCCTGAGCATTCTTGCTTGACATGACTCTATCCAGAAGTAGCTACACTCTAATTAAGAAGTAAAGCACCATGTTAGCTGAGGGAAGAATAAAACAAAATGCTATTGCACAAGCACCACCTTCATGGCACAATGGCAGTCACAGGGACACTTCACAGCTTCTGACTACACCAAGGCCTTCAACCCAGACATTTCCCACTATACTTCATCTCTCCAGGCTATAAAATTTATAAAACAACATTCTAATTTGATTAAAAATTCTACTGTCATGGATCTTAAACCTGTCATCAGAATTCACAGCATATAACAGTAAGTTCTGAACACAGCTGCTTGACAAATCCAGTCTGTAACTTCCCATTCCCACGAATCTTAATGCTGGGTAGTTATTTAACAATAATTCACCACGTTCATTATGTTTTCTAAGTGCTGGCACGAACTGAAATTCACAGCAGACTGCATTCTTACAACACGTATCAAATACACAAACTGTAAGAACAAAGCAGTTGCTGTTCAACAGGTTCTCCATCCTTCTACAGAGAAGTGTGTATTTTATTTTAATTTCCACTGTACACATAAACCTGTAGAATGTGAATAAACTATGTAGTCATTTCATTGTTCGAGTGCTGGATCTGCCTTTGTCATGCTGGCTGAATTTCGAAAGCGCTGCAGTGACATCCAGTGGTAGTTAAGCTGAAACCCAAGCTTACAAATCCTGGAAACCAGACACTTCTTCCCAGCCTACATGGCACCATGTTCAACTGAAGGAAAGCTGGATAGTACCTGCATCTTGGACAGCATCTTTCCACCTTGTTACCACAAAAAGAATCAAGACAAGCTTAAGTAGTTTGTCAAAAGGCCTTTAGCTGAGATGGAGGCCAAACTTCATACCAACTACCTGGAGCTTCAGAATCCGAACTTTTACAACCCAGATGCCTTTTCCACTCTGTTAACACCACTTTCAGGACTTCACAAACTGTTCAACTACTGGAAACACCTCCCTCGCAATTTAATGTCTCTCATTATTCATCAGCTCCTAGTCATCCTAAAGCTCACTGTATAAGTCTTCACAGGAAATACAGAACAGCTTTATTCTCTCAAAAGATTTTACCTCTTTTAAATTAGAGAAGGGAACACACATCAAAAAAAAAAAAAAACACCCCACAAAAAAAGACTCATCAGAAAAAGCAAGATCCCAAAACATAGCAGCAACCTCTTCCTATACTTACTAGGTACAAACACCTGTGTGAGCCAAGAAGGTATTTTGAAATTGCTTATTAATAATGAAACAAAAAAACCCAGTAAGTAAAAAGTATTTATTCAGCTTGCCTTACATCCCACAAGACCTAAATTTGTAATGTCTCCAATTGAAGAGTACCACAGATGGAAAAGCTTCCAAGGCTCTTAGTCATATAGTTTAGTTTTAGGTAGCCCTGTGAAGAGCAGGGAGTTGGACTCAATGATCTATATGAGTCCCTTCCACCTCAGAATATTTTATGGTTCTATGAAAAGCTGTGTTTGTACAAATAAAGGCAAAGAACATTTCTAATGCTCTCTACAAGGTACATCAATACAAAGCAATCACTTGGGTTAAGAGAGAGAAGCAGCTTGACTTTACTGCTGCACCAGGAGGTTAAGCAAGATCGATAACATAATGTAGTTTTTGTGTATATTGTTACCATTTTCGACCTGGTGTACATTTCAAGGATTTGTTTTCCAATCTGATCCTAAGAACCATTGTCTAATCAAGCATACAAAAACAAAGAGGTGTGTGGCGAGTAGTTGCAAAGTATCACATCATAGTTATCATACAGGGATCGGGTTATTTAGCAAATAAAATTCTTTAAACTGTCTAGAAACCATTTGCTTCAGTCTTAAACTGAGTTTCTGTAGGAACTGTCAGCCTTATTAAAAAGGCCAGACCTACAGCGACAATAGTTTTAAGGGTAAGTACTCAGTAGGAAAAACAAAACAGATGTACACGTGTATGATATAGCCTCCTCCTGTTGCAGACAGTCACAAAGCCATACAGCTTCCCTCAAGTGTTGTCCCAACCCACTGAAATAAAAAAACAGTTTCTTCATTACCTCGGTTACAGATAGTGCAGAAATTGCTTGGTCCTTCACTATGTTTCTTCAAATGATCTGCCATATATGCTGCTCGCAAGTACTTCCCACACACCTGGCATGGAACTTTGTCTTCGTGACATGCTAGGTGTGAGCGCAGTCGGTCACGAGTGGCAAAGGAGGCATTACAAGTCTGCAGGTATAATGAGAATCGTGTGACTCACCAACTCTGCTAAAAGCACTGATATTGTTGATTATATTTACAGTAAATATCGGAAATCCTGTGCAAACAAAGTGACATGATACACAAGCCACTTTCCCACAAATAAAAAATCCTGATCACTGCACAGTACGTGATACTACTCAAAAAACTTAAGGAAGCAAGACAACAGCTCTAACATACTACAGAGAGCAAAACTGAAGACAGTTTTAAGGTTTTAGTGCTCCACTCTAAGGATGAAGATACTAAAAATTTAAGGAGTGTTTAACAAATGAAATGGCACTTCATGGGATTTACTCTAAGTTCTGCCATTTCACTGAGCCATTACAATCACTTTAGACATCTTATAAATGTCCTCTCCGTCATCTTCCTAAATTTTACTCTTTGATCTGATCCAATTTGGAGCGTAAAGACGTACAAAGAAAGAGTCAAAGAACTGGCTGGGAAAAGAATACAACAAAAGACAGTTTAAGAGCCATCCTGGTATCCACAGCAGCAGTGCAGACAAACTGTAGAAATTAAGCCTCAGAACTGAGCAGGTATCAGAATAACTGCACGACAC
This sequence comes from Phoeniculus purpureus, assembly GCA_028565055.1. Taxonomy (NCBI): domain Eukaryota; kingdom Metazoa; phylum Chordata; class Aves; order Bucerotiformes; family Phoeniculidae; genus Phoeniculus; species Phoeniculus purpureus. The sequence continues at coordinate 8,568,108 of JAOXOE010000776.1, read as the reverse complement.
TGTGATCTGTTTATAACTTACCCCTGGTCATGGTATCATATTCCACTTACTGCCATGAAACAAGATTGATTTGGCATAATATTGATTCTACTTGCCCACTTCCCAGACATAATCCACATGATGAAAGAAGGCTCCCTCCCATTTCTACAATCACAGCAACTGTCAGGCATGCAGACTATGTACATTGCCTACTACAGCAGTCTGCCAGCGCTGAAAGGCTTGCTCTAGTTCTAACATGTGAGGGAAAAATAAATCACCAGCAATACTCTGTACAAGTTAATAAATATATAGCCTGAAACCACTGCTCATGAGTGCAAGAGGAAAAACAAAAGCAAACATACAGTACGATGACCAGACCAAGCAGGCAACAGTGACGTTCAAGAGTGCACAGTGTTTCATTTATACCACCTTTAGACAAACAATGCCATTTTAAGATGTATAACCAGGACCCCCTAAAAGATAACACGATGGTTTTAAGCAACTTGAGAACTGTGTATGTTCTGTCTTTTCAAGCATCTATGTGTAGTTAACTGTTTCAACAGAGATAGACTTATTAAAGTAACAATCCTGGTAAAATTCAAAAATCTTATCTTCAAATAAGTGAAATTGAAATATAGAAGAGGATAACCCATGGCATTTTATACAGTTAAGAGCTTAAGCCAAAAAACACTGAAAGCAGCTGAAAAGTACCTATCAATTTCAACAAGCTTTACACTCAAGTCGATCCTATGAGGCGCTTTAGTATGGTAATGTGCCGCAGAGCTGAGCCTGCTCTGCAGGAAGCCCAAGGCTTAGCAGCTCAGAGGATCAGGACTTAAGAGAGACAACAGTAAAATTATCTGGATTTCTGTGATAACACAGTTTAACTAAGCTCACCAGACAAAGATTCATAAATTACAAGTCATAAAGATTAAAATTCTTGAACATGAGAAAGATTTCATCTGAAATCACAATGTAAAACGCTGAGCAAAACAAGTGCAGCTTTCACTTGCTATAATGTTCTTAGAGGTAAACACCCACTTAAGGCAGAATTCCAGCACTGATACTAATCAATCTGCTTGATATCAACTAGAGATATAAAACTAGACAATCACGGGTGACTGCCAAGAGAGCCATCAATATCAATGTCTAAACAACACTGAGCCACAGTAAGCATCCATATAAAAGCCTTGGGAGTGCATTAGTTGTTGAAGCAGATCAGAGACAAATCACATAAACAGAGGGATGCCAGAAGGAAAACCGTATCTGTCCCATACTTGAATTGATCAAGTTGAAAGCTTAGGGAAAGGCAATACAATCATTTCTGTGTTTGATTTCTCACTCCTCGTGCTGAGCTGTACAAAGTTCACCTTTGGATAAGCTATAGAGCAAATGTATCTGTGAAGAAGGTTAACAAAAAATTAAGTCCAGTGGAGAAAGCAAGAATCAGTTTAGCTGAATCATAACAATGGGAGACAGGACTAGGTTTAAAGAAAACCCCAAAGTTAATATTCAAATAGTTAATATTTATAAAAGGTTTATTTTATGAAAGATGCAAAGTGCTAAATGAACGCTAAGAATTTACCATTAATTGTTAATCATAGAAGAAAACTCTCCAGTGCTTTCCTATCAAACATTGCACAGGTATATAAATAGACCAAAAAGAATATATATAAAGTTTAAAAAAACAGTGTTTAAGAAATACCTCTTGAAGTTTCAACTTTTCTATGGATGTGGATGTCTCTGAGCTTATTCCATGGAGGCTGCCATTTTCCTGCTAATAGGCAGGAAGTAGAGAAATTAGGACAGGAAGAAACTCATTCTGCATTGAAATCAATGGGAAAAGCACTGGATTTGGGATGCCAATTTTAGGTTTACTTAAATAAATAGATCTTTGTAAAAAGTTCTGCTTTAATTTAATCAGCATAATTCTCTCTCTTATTTATTTTAATTGCCAGAACAACCTGTGTCTTGTCTCTGAGAAGGAGCAAACTTCTGACTTTTTCCCCTTGTTATTTCATGTCCATAGGTTTTCAGATCACCATTTCCTCCCAAACTGCAGCCTAACTTTCATACCATTCGCACTCGAAAGCCACAGTCAGCAAACAGAGCCATTATAGCTATAAAACTGACCTACCCCTCTCTCCTACACCCAGGTCAACTGTCAGATTAAATAAATAAATAATTCACCAGTGCAACAATACAGGGGACAAGATCCAAAGTGCCATCTGATGTCTTGTCTGGATATCAAAGCTACCTCTTGGATCCGATTTCTCAACTGACTTGGCTCTAGAGGCCTTCCCTAGCATGACTCTATTTTCAAAAAAGCTGGAATCAGGTCTTTGTCTGGCATCAGGAGCTACAGGGGCTGGAACTTAAGATAGCTTTTCAAAGATCCATGAAACACAGCCAGTATTTTAAGGGGACAAGTGCAGATTACATGCCTGAAAACAACAACCACCATTGCAGTGATGTTCAGATGACAATTGTCCTGCCTCCCACAGCTGCATTTTATTTATTCTTAAGCCGGGTTGACACCTTCATGCTTTGTTCTGGATGTCCCAAATGTACCGGTATGTCACATCAATAAAACATTACACATCTATCAGTTTGCAAAAATACATGAGGGGTCAGGTAAATAGCCAGTGGATTTTGTTTAAATTATAACAGAGCACAACTTCCGAGAAAGCCACTGGGACAGAGGATTCTGGAAAGCTTTTCTGTTTACTGACAGAGTACTTCTCTTTTGCAGTAAACAAACAAAACATGACAATAACAGGAACTCAACAGATTCAAAAAGGATGCCTAATGCTGTTCAGGCTACTCTCATGGGGAGTTATTTTGCCATACAAAATCAATGGGAAAAAAGAAAATGGAAAATAGGAAAACAACATGCCAATATTAAAGCTCTTTTCCTTCTCAGCAGCCAGATTCTGTGTTTAGATAGAAGTCACGGAACAGAAATGTTCTGAGATAATAGCGAAGAGACCTTTATCTGTTTATACACCAGTTTTCAGATTTGAAACAAATTTTCAGCGTGGTAACATCCCTTCCGTGGTCTGTACCATGTCTATCAGATCCGTGCACATTTAAAGTCTGACAGTATATTACAAAGCATTTTTTGCAAAGACACAAAACCTGCTCTTTAGCAAATTGTCTGCAATTTAAGATTAATGAAAAATTAATTTGACAGGGTTAAGTCAAAAAGCAAGAACAAACCAAGCCTGAATTACAATCTCAGCTATGTCCTGAAGCTTGCATCGTGTAGCCTGTGCCTTTTAATGGAAACGAACAGTATGATGGCACTTTGGACGACACACCATGAGACAGACTGTTCTTACAAAGTGCTATCACAAAATACGTGTGTGCAAGGAGGTAAAGTTGAGCTTGGCTGTACAATCCTAGCTTTCATGTATCTTTAGTTTCTATCTCTTAGTATATTGTCTGATTCAGACTTAGAGAACTTGTATTTAATATCCTTAAATCAATCAGAAAACTGTATTAAAAATCATCAGGCATCAGCTGGCAAAGTACAATTCTTGTCTATCAACATTATTCATAAACTCTGTTTCTTCAATAACCTTGGTATCAGGTGGCAAAGGAGTGATGAGTTTCTGTTTATGTTAGGACCTAAACATTCATTTTGGTATCTGCACACAAACACATGGAAAAAACATGAACTCATCATCAGTTCAGCCTCTCAGACCCCTTCTATGTCCAAATTGCAAAGCCTTATTTGAGTGGAATCTTGTGATTCATATAAATCTGTAACTCCTAAATCATCTTAAGAAGCTTAGACAAATCTAAGGCCTTATATAGTATATGCAGTTAGATCAATATGAAGGTTCCATGGCCTGATTTTCAAAGGTGCTGGGCTTCCCCAGGTCATATGGAGGTCCACGGTAACCTTTACGTGGTTCTGTATGTTTGAAAAAACTTTATTGCAAAATTAAAGCTGCAAACTGTTTCAAAACTCTCACAATTTGGAAGAAACAGAGAAAAGGTGTGTCTTGAGATGGGAAAAAACCAACGTATTTGGAGGCAGCAGTCATGATGGATTGACTAGGTTCATAAAACCTGAGTTGAAAATTCTAGAGGAAAAAAAAATTCTCACACTTTCACTGCCTTCAAAGAAAATGAAAGTTATCTCACTCCAGCTTTCTTTAAATAAGTAATTAAGTAACTCTTTCTTCGGAGTGGTCGTGGTGGAGGAAATGTTTGGTGACTGACTCCAAGCCCAGGAACAAGATGACTGGGTAAGAGATACAGGGTAAGACTGGGATACAGCAGTAGGGAAGAACATCTGGTAGAAGGGGAGGGAGGCAGAAGAACCAAAGTCACAGATTACACAAGGGGCTGAGGGATGTAAGGCAGCTGTCACTGTTGAGCACTTAATCACAAACACTTATCCCAATTCACACGTACATGGTATTTTTACTGATCATTGTCTGCACACACAAATGCAATGCCAAAGATTACCCATACATCAGTCTAAACCTCGCCAGCTCCTACCTGACACTTGTGAGGCCTCTCTGAGGTATGCACCTGTTTGATGTGTCCATTCAAGTGGTCTGGCCTTAAAAGAAAATGCATATAAACACAATTAACATAAATACGACAAATAAACTTACAATATTAACAAAAAGAAATGTAAGGGAAAAAAAAGATCCCAGCGGTGGATCTATTACAGATTTAGTGATATTTAACTTTCCAAGAAGCAGATCAGTAACAGCTGGTACTCTACGTTGGTCAGTATCCTCTCCAACTCACTAAAAAGGCAGCATTTTCTCAGGAAGAAATTATGACTGAATGATTGGAGAAAACAGGAAATACAAGCTACAGTTTTCAAATCTGCATTTCCCCTTCTAAAATCCTATTTAGATCTTGACAGTCAAGGCACAGTTGCTGAGTATTTGAAAATCAGAGCCTTTTTTGGTTCACACCTCAAACACTGATGTAAGAAGCCAACTTTAAGCACCTCTGTCCAAAAAGACTGATTCCAAACTCCGTTGCTGTGACACATGTTCCACGAGCAAGACAAAAAAACACTGTCCTAACTCACAACTTGGTCAGGAGGCTGCATTAACATAAATAAAGTGCTCTGAAGGTCCCAACTAGAAGGTGCAATGGAAGAGCAAATTATTACTGAAAGAAAAGTTAGACCGTTCTTCACAATTGGTAAAGCCTACTTTGAAGAAGAGAGGACTGAATAGCTGCAGTGGGAGTTTCTTCCTAGCGAGAAGAAAGCTTTTCATTGTAGGAGGCCAAAACTGCTTGGAAACAAGTTCTCCACCCTCTCCTCCCCCAGCTTTCCAGCAGCGCCAATAAGAGGGCAGGGGATGGAATTCACGCACTGCCAGAGAAAATAGACTGAACTCTGCAGCCAAGCTGTTAAACCTGATGCTGCAGCAAGCGAGCTGCAGCGGTGTAACCGGAAAGACTGGTCGGGGGTCTTTCTAGGTACCTCAAGCCTAGCAAGCTCAAGTACTGCACTACTGAATGAAGGAAAGGCTATGAAAACTACACATCGCGCTTCCACCGTCCTTCGATTGGTCCTACGACTGAATACTGAAACTAGAGAGTCTAACTTTGCATTCAGGCTTTTATGTGTAGACGTTTTTATTTGCTTTTACAACAGCATTCCTGCCTGTTCACATTAACTTAGTGGGAAAAGGGAGAACTCAACAGGTATCCTTCGTTTCCCTTGTTGACAAAAACCCTTCACACAGCAACAGCACAAATCTTTAAGCTTAAGTAAACACAGTAAAAACCGGCAAACGATCCCAGGTAGCGCTACAGTAATAAAAATACTTTCACTCCTAGCTCCAGTTGAAATGTTCGTGTTATGACTGTCCATCACTAAATCTGCAGTCCTTGTGAAGACACATCCCTAGTTATTGCCCATTTAAAAACTAAAACAATTAAAAAATGTAAGTAACAAAGTGCCTCTATCAAAAAGAGAGCTAGCGGGGGCACAACTCCTACATTTGTACAGCAGGGACAACTCTAGCCCTCGTAGCAGTCTGATTTGTTTTCCTATCACGATTCCTTCACTACTGGTTAAAGCAAATCAACTGCTGTAAAAAAACAACTGCTGGTACTGAAGTAACACGAAGCGTAGGCATCCCCCACCCCCCAGTACTTCTACTCTCAAACTGAGCATCGAACTTCCGATAGTTTCAAGTTCATTAACTCAGACTACAAAATACCACTAAGACTACTACGCGAATCAAACTACTTATTAACTCCCACAAACAGCGACAACAAAAAATCAGCAACATTAAATGCACAGATCTTACGTATGTTGCAGGGCAGAAACAGGATCCCCTTCAGAAGGATGTAAACCCAAAGGACACAAAGATCATGTATTTAAAAGATACTTGATGCTGCAGCCTTTGAAATCTCACCTCTTCCTTCACATTTGGGTGATAAAAAACATTACGAACTAAGAGAAACGAAGGGAAGTTAAGAAAAAGAAAATTTAAAATGGATACGAGGAAAATAATAATCTTGAGATGTACTAATATTTTGCACTTCAACAGCACCTTCAAACTACCTCCGAATCTGTAGTATCCAGTCACTTCTGTGAGGCAGGTAATTATTTCAATACCCATTTCACAGAAGAGTCACTTCAGGGACAGACTGATTTGCCCAAGGACAAGCCTGGGACAAAGCTGGGAACGTTACCCAGAAGCCAGCTGACTCCCAGTTCTACGCCTTAATTACTCTTAAACCCTTTCAGAAGACTACAGAGTAGTGTCCCAGTGGAAATGATGGAATTCTCATTTCTCGAGACTTTCTAAAGTGGAACAGTCAAACTATCCTAAGTGTAAATCGTTCTTGCTTCCCAAGGGATAGGAAAGTTATCTTCCTAGGGCTGTTTTATGTCTATGGTCCTTAGAAGAACTCTCTTACCTGGAGAAGCCTTTTCCACAGCTCTGGCAGATGTAGGGCTTTCCCACAGAACCATCGTGAGACCGAACGTGATAGGACATCCTGTCTTTCCGCTTGAACCGTAAGCCGCACACTGGACAAGAGTAAGGCTTCTCGCCGGAGTGTGACAGCTTGTGTCGATTCAGGTGATACACGTCCCGAAAAATCTTGCCACAGATCTCACAGGCCACCTGTTTCCTTGTCCTGCTTCTTTTTCGGGGTGCATCAGGGTCATCCGGACCAGGGACACCATTTTCACCCAGTCTTGGGGGTGGGATGTCTAAGTATCCCAGCTGTAAGCTTGTCACCCCGTGTTGAGCCTCATGCTGACGTAGACGGTTAGCATCTGTAAATACTTTCCCACAGAGGCCACAGGGCAGGATACCAGCCTCTCGCAGGCCCCCTGGGGTACCAAACATCATGGAGTCCAAGAGATTGGCTTTACGGGGACGCCCTCTGCCCCTCTTGGTACTTAAGGTGGGGGCACTAGCAGCAACATTCTGGAAGGGTGAGGCTAGCAGCGGTGGGGACAGAGGTCCTGCCACCATGGGCAGGCGGTCCACGCCCTGCAGAACAGGTAAGGTGGACTGTGCAGCAGTGAGCGCAGCTCGCGTGGCCTCGTCTTCAGGCATTCCGGCAATGCCGTTGCCATTGGGCGCCAATGCAGCACCGTTGGTCATGTCAAGAGGGAAGCCAAGGTCGGCAGCCCCTGGACGGAAGAGCATAATGTCAGGTCGCGTGGGGGGCACGAGGATCTGCACATTGGACTGCTTGATGACCTCCTGGCAGATGTCAATCACGGAGCGCATCAGCAGGAACTTGGCGGCCGTCATGAGCTCCGGGAAGCTCTCCAGCCGCACCACGATGCGCGACGTGTAGGCGAAGTCCAGGATGTCTCCGAAGACCTTGGAGCTGATGGTGTGCATCTCCAGCTCCCGCCCGCCCCCGGAGGCCGCCGCCGCGGTCCCGCCGGCCGCCTCTGCCGCTGCCCCCTCGACGCCGCCGCCGGTCCCGTCGCCCAGCTGCGCGCTGAACACCGACTCGAAGTACTCGCTGCAAGCGGCCAGCACGGCCCGGTGCGCCGGGAAGCTCTCGTCGCCGACGCGCAATAGCACGTCGCAGAAGCGGCCGCCGTTCTTGCGCTGCTGGTTGAGGCTGTGGAGCACGTCGGCGCTGTGCCGGCTCACCTGGTAGGTGTAGCAGCCGCCCGAGGGGCCGCAGGCGGCGGCCTCGCTCACCCGCTCCATAGGGCTGCGCCGCGCCGCTGCCGCCCGC
>JAOXOE010000776.1:8475945-8559821 GCA_028565055.1 Phoeniculus purpureus | reverse complement strand
CTCCACAACATCCTTTCAGGTAGTTGTAGAGAGTGATGAGGTCTCCTCTCAGCCTCCTCTTCTTCAAACTAAAGAGCTCCAGCATTTTCAGTCTTTCCTCATAAGCTTTATTCTCCAGGCCCTTCACCAGCTTAGTTGCTCTCCTCTGCGCCCACTCCAGCACCTCCACATCTCTCTTGTATTGAGGTGCCCAAACTGGACACAATACTCAGGATGTGGCCTCACCAGTGCCGAATACAGGGGGACGATAACTTCCCTACTCCTGCTGGCCACAGTATTTCTAATACAAGCTAGGATGCCATTTGCCTTCTTGGCCACCTGGGCACACTGCTGGCTCATATTCTTCTTTCTGTCAATTAGAACCCCCAGCTCCCTCTCTGCCAGACAGGTCTCCAGCCATACCTCCCCCAAGCCTGTAGCACTGCATCAGGTTGCTGTGGCCCAAGTGCAGGACCTGGCATTTGGCCTTATTGAAGTTCATGCATTCACTGCATTTCATTTCACAGCATTACTAAGATTTTAATGTACAGAGTGATGAACAAAGTAAAAACGGTAATTTTAAAATGTTGCTTAATGATCCTTAGTATTTCATTCAAAAAACTACTTCTGCATAAGAAGTCAAAGCACAGTAAGGATGTAGCCAGCATAAACTTTAAGCTGTTTTAAAAACACTGTTTCATTACTGCTTGTTGCTTGTGAGACTTTAGTTAAAATTTTATGCATGAGCAACTGCATCTTGTGCTTTTGAAAAACAAAAAGATTATCCTAATCAAAGTGTTAGTGATTAACTTTCATCAGCCCTACATAAAGTTGCAAATCAAACACAACAGTCACAGACAGAGAAGTAAATTACATACATTTTACTCAGACATCAATTCCAAAAGTTTACAGACACGAAGACACAGCATGCAGAAGAAATGTGCTGCTGCTTCTGTATGTTCACAAAGTTATTGTAATATTTTAAAATTTATAATCTACATCTAGTTATAGCAAACTCAAGCTCTGTGTGTTATTTTAAAAAACATTTAAAAAAAAAAAATCAGCTCTGCTTAAACTCATCTCAAGCTAGGAAAAAAGCCAACCCACAACACTGGGAAGCACAATTCCAGTCTACAGACAAATACTAATATCGACTGTACTGTCACTTTTGCACAGCTGCTAGTGTGTGGAAAATAGCAAAAGCCACTGGATGAGAAACAGGATGGAGCTTTGGAAATTATCCCTGTTAAAAATTCTTTCCCAGAACCCACCAGTGAAGACCTAAGTGAATGTGCAAGATTTACATCAGATATCTCACATTATCCAGACCAGGTTTTTGTCATAACCAGTAAACAAAGGCCAGAACTATGTTCTGGACTGGACTAAAGGATGGCAAGAGGAGCTTCCCCAACCACAGGCACAAGCCACAGCTAAAGCCCCATGTCGCTGTATCTGAAAAACCAGCACACACCCACCAGAACATGAAAGACCCTCCCTTCAGGGTTCTCTGTCCACACTCTGGAAACAAGCAGAGGCTAACAACAAGATAAGCTGCCTGAACACTTTACAGGTAGCAAAGTGCAGGATTAAGCAGTTCAAAATCAAAACAGCACAAAGCTTAAGACATTTTTCCTACTTTTTTTGTGTACTATACTTTAAGAGAGCTCTAAATCAAGGTAACAAAAATGCAAGAAAAAGCAAATAGTTATGTAAAAAGAACAAAATTGGGAGACATCTTAATGTGCGAAAGTGACCAAAAAGAAAAGAGATAAAAGTGACAGATGTGATTTCTGGATGAAGAGAACTTTCCTTTATGCAAGACTTAGTGCTGTTTCTTCTAAATGTTTTCCTCTAATCTTCCTAGAAATTACTGTAACAGTACAAATCTTGGAAAGTATGTTTTCAACCCCCAACTAGTTCTAAAAATACTGAACACCTACAGAGCCACACTCACACCACAAATCTTATGGCAAGGGCTCACAGCTATTTGTGACACTGCAAGAGATGCTATGGGGATTGCATCTGTGCGAGTCAGAGCAGTTTTCAGACAGCAGCTAGTGCTTGCTAACACCTCAGCAGATCAATGGGAACACTTCCCAGCCTTCACGCTCCCTACAAACTTGTTGGAGATGTTCAGTGAAATGGTGGTGCAGCAAATAGATACACAGGTTATTCAAGTTCTCCTACACGGGATCTGAAACGCTTCATTTACAAGATCGTTCTCCCTACACAGTCATTGGAGAGACTCAGGCTCCTAACACGGGCTTGCAATTATCTTCTGGTCTCCCCATGTAGTTCAGATATTTATGCAGTCCTAAATTTGGAGTTTAAAATTAAGATGTGATAAATCACCCTAGAATTTCTGAAGAATATATAAGTAAAAATTCAATGAATCGACACACATCGCGCTTAATATTATTTCAGTGATGGATAACTTACTGTGAAGTAAGAATCATCTGGATTGACATGATTTTGAAAACTACATACAAAACACATACACAACCCAAAATAGTTTTCACCCAACTTAGCTCACAATGAAGCCAGTCTTCATTCTTTTCTCTTTCAACAGCTCTCACTTATTATGTTCACCTAAGCAACCCGTGGGAAACCACAGACATAACTAAATTATTAGGAACTCTGTGAAAGCCAAATGCTGGATTTGACCAGGAATGTGATGACAAAGCTCTGGCTTCTTTCATGTTTTAGAAAGCCAACTTGCTTATCAGTTCCTTTTACAGGGCACATGACACAGATTCCAGAGACATAATCGTCTCTATCAAAGTATATACCACAATCTCTGCTCTCCTGGGAATGAACAAGGATGAATATCTAACCACTTGGGTCCCTGACAAAGAAAAACAGGATCTTCTATTAAGAAAAACTAGAAAAATATCTTTTTCTTTTAACATTAGGCATCTCATTTTCTCCTGCAGTTAGCAGCACTACCCAGCTACAGACATGGTGCAGTATAAACCATCACAATGGAAATATCTTTCACTCTGGTGTTTATTAATGTCATCTTTTTGTATTAAAAAAGGATTACTAATAGCTTTTTCTGAATAAAAGAAAGAGTATACAAATTACCCACAACAATTCAGACAGGGTACAATTGAATTCTTTTTACAGGAGGAAGAGAGGCATAAATAGCAATATGCATTCACAACACAGCACACAATTATCATTAGCTTTGGAGCCTCTGCTATCAGACAGAGACAGCAAAGACACTACCATCAGTTTTCTACTGTGCTGATATTTCCTAGATGTTTAACACATACTAATTTCTCTTTGAAGTCTAACCAACACTGAAACAATAATCTGGATACATTACCTACTTCCCAGAGTCTGTGCTGCCTTCACGTTCATTTCACAATTACACGGATGTCTCCCTTTTGGTTTCTGAGACCCCTGTAAGAAGCTCTGGTAAGCATGAAACTGCCAGTCACAAGTTTAGTTTCAGGCCCTTGATACTAAACAAAGGGGTCACTCTGAATGTGTTTATCTCCACTGCAACACAAATCAGGGCATGGCACTTCTGCTAACCATATCCCTCCACTGGCAGACAGAACAAGGCTCTTCAAAATATGTAGCTCTTCCTTTCTACCTTCAGTAGCTAGATACCATGAATCAATCAGGTTATACAGTTTCATTTGTAAACTGTGAGCTATCTTAGCAAAAATTACTCCATAGATCTGTGTTCACAGTTTATCTGTCTTACAAGTAGGCTGTGTTCTCTCCCTGCCCATCCTTTGTGCAATTCTAATAGTGTTTTAATTAACAACATGAATTATTTGCCAGGGCAATAAGGAAATAATCAAAGCTCAGAAAGCAGCAGAGACATTGCTAACGAAGAACCCAAAAAATAAGCATCACTACCATGTCAGGGCCCAGACCATTATATAAGAAAACAATACCTTCACAAAACCGAATAGAGCTATAGAAATGCTATGATCCTCATGGTGAACTATGCAAAACATAACGCAGCTGAGCCTGAGAATAGCCAAGTACATCCATGACAGTTACCTAACTTGATGTTCAGTCAACTGTCACCAGCAAGTTGTTGCAAAACAGTAGTGCTGTAGCATTTGATTACACACTGCCAATGCCATATTGAATAACGGTATCAGTCAAAAGACATTTTCTTTCAAGAAGTTTAACAATGATGAATTCCTGAAACAAACAAACAACAAAATACCCAGTCCAAGTGAATGCTCCAGAGAAGCCTGTCCTAAAGCTTGTGTATGCAGATTATTTAAATTAAAATACATTTATATTTAGTGCTTCCTGAGTCAATCGTTCATTCTCCAGAACAGTTGGAATAGTCACGTGACACTACAAAAGACAGTTTGCATTTCTGGCACCTTAAACCAGAGCATGTTCTACAACAGCAGAAATAATTATTTCTATAATGATCAGATAAACCAACCAACCCAAAGTGTCAGAATAAACAAATCTGCAATAAAAAGCAATACAGAATTGCCCAGAGCTAACTGTCCATACAAACAAGTTTAATGACTAGTTACACAGCATTTCACTTGTAAGGAGAGTCCTTTAACAGTTAATATCGGTGGGGTTTTGCCAATACTAATGATCCATAACAATGCTTGTATTTTCTAAGAGATGAGCATTTCACAGTAACAAGTCCAAGAATTAATACAACAGATATATTTTCTACTCCAGCATATGGTACATGTGAAGCTGCTATTTAAACAAAATGCTGGACTCGTGGCTAAATCCCAAATTGAATAGAAGACCCAGATTCAGGAACACTTAACCAGCTCATCACTCCTATTTTCACTATGGAGACTGAATGCGTCTTACTATGAAAATTACACTTGGTACGGAACACAAATGCTTGTTCATAAGCAAAGCAGGTAGATGATGACCTTGCCATTAATCTCCACTGAAATTACAAACTTTAACTTCTCTCCTAATGTCATGAAAAGAACAACAGATCTTAAATCCAACTAACACAGTCACATAAAGGGTTTCTTAGCTGTGCTCTTTACATTTTCTGCTTGAGAGTTTTTGTAGCTTTGCAGCAGGGACAGCAGAGCTTGATTAGGGAGCAAACCACATGGCTAATGACATGGCATCACAAATGCAACCCACTCCTTAAGCCTTACCTTCACATTCATGTGACCTTTCCTTTTGGGAAGAGAGAAACCCAACACAGGTTAATCCTTTGCTTAACTGCAAAACCAAATAAAATTCTGGTACATCTCTGGTACATTTGTACCATAACATCTGAAAAAATTACTTTTGTAATGAAAACTGCACATGGTATTACAGAACTATACAGGTTTTTTAACAATATTTGGCCTCATGTTCCCCACTTGCCTCGTATCAGCAATGGTGGTGGCAGTGTTACTTTCAGTTGAGTAACACAAAATTTAAGAAAAAAGCTTAGTTACAAACACTCTAAAAATGTAACTGACGAGCACCCCCAACCACAAGAAAACATCCACTTAGCACTGATTTCTAAGAAACATTTGACCACACTATATACCAAAGACATTTTTAGTTGCAAAACATCTACTACTCAGAAGTAATGTTTGTTTCCAAAATAGCTGCGATGTAAATTTCTGTTAGTTAAATATTTTGCCCCCAGTGTCCTCAGGTTTCCACAACCTTAACAAAATACAAATACTTGTTTTATTTTACAGCTTCATAGTTTGCATGGAAAAAATAGGGGATCTCACTCCCTTGCTAAGGCATTATACTTCCTAAAAATCATGAATTCACATTACTCCCATAAGTATTTTTAAATTATTTCCTTTGTTCCTCTCTCTTGCACAAATTGCCAGCAAAAGAATTAATAAGCCAGAGAAATGAAAGACAAGCTCAATCTCTTCAGATGACTGGGAGGGGTCAGAAGATTGTGTTATCTCATTTCAACAAAACAGGTCTAAATTTTGAAAGACTACAGCATACAGCCTTTCCAAATTAGTCATATAGATCCTATTAATAAATTGCCATGGTGTTCTGGAATGCTGTTCATTCAAAGCTATCCATTTCCTATGCAGTACCAAGATAAAGGCTATTCAACAGCCAGTTTCCTAATAGCACAGAAAAATTCCATTACAAAAATCTTCCAATAGTTGAACAGTAAATTCAAGGCCACTATTAGTAACAAGGAATAACAGATTTTCACATTTTATCATTGTGAAAGGAAACTAAATTAGCATTTTCCAGAACCGGAGCAGTAAACTATTCAAACAAGCTTCCAGAAAATTGAGTCTTTAACATAAGAAAACACAGCCTGTCTTCTAGCAATGTAATTCAAACTCATCCCAGACACCATCAGTTAGCCAAGTCCAGAAATGACATTTTCCTGAGCCAGGCTGCTCAAGATAAATGCTGTACACAACTAATAGCTCAGCCTCACCTTCCTCCTCTTGCTCCTCTTACAGCCATACTGCCCAACTACAAGACAGCCGCTGAAGATCCAGGGCTGGATCATCTAATATGCCACTGGCCCCAGCCACATTTACCAACATTTGATCATACACAGAATATTATTGTTATCATGGTGCCAGCAAGCAGTTAAAAAAGGGCAATGACAAAAGAAAACACATTAATTATGTGGCAGAAAGAAAGGACTCTCAGGATATGCAGGGAAATTCCTATACATCTGTCAGCCTGCAATACTTCGTAAAAGAAATCCCAGCAAGAAAGACAGAGCCCCACAGCAACGCTGCTGTGCTGAGACAGTCCTTCCAGCCCATTCAGGTAAGTGCAGATTTTGCACAGCCCCAGCAGTCAGATGCCTGCCAAGGTGTTGTCACTGTGTGAACTGAAGTGACAGCTCCGTTTGCTACCTTGAGAGCTAACCAGGCAGCCTGCACCTGAAAAGCACAAACAAGCCAGAGGCAGTCAGGACATGCTGTATTGTCTCTGAGGTCCTAATAAACAACTTCACCTTGAAAATCTTATTGTAAAGCACTGTAAAACAAATACGTCATCATTCTGGCAGCTTTGCTTGGATAGGAAACACTACAATGAGCAAAAAGAATATTTATATATTTAGGACAATAAATCTTAACAAATCTGTAATCTGTTTTCTCACCGCATACAGAGAGGCAGGTAATGGAATAAAGCAAAGAAGTTCAAAAAAGTAGGTATCCTTATCCACAGCCACACAGCAAAGATACAGCAGAAGCACAGCAGGTTTCTCAACAACCACACAAAGGAATACCATGCTCACTGATACATTTCATCTCACCCAAAAACCAAACCAGGAGATGAAGCTGATCTTGTCCATGTATACAGTTTCATTCAAGATATACACATACTAGAGAGTCCATCTTGGGTCATCTCAAAGTATCAGCTAAAAACATCTCCTACATATTCCTGCTTAACTTCCTTGCTCCATACCAGGATTTCCCTCTAGCTCTGCTCATCATCTTGCATGGACATTCTGACTTTCTCATCAATTCTTCTCTCAGGAGAACAAACTGGTTTGGATTACAGTAGTTTGTGTTCAGATCCAGACTTCGTAAGTGTCAACATATCTAGATCCAGTAGTACAGATACTATTCTACTAACTCTTTTCCAACTATCTGGAGCACAACACTCACTGGAGTTGAGACCTAATAAAAGAGGTGTTTGTTTGCAGTCACAGGGTTTCTTTCTGAAAGTGACAAAGCTGATCATGCAGAGAAATCCAGCAGCAAAACGTGCTGCAAATCCTACCTGTTTGGTAAGTCACCCCTCCAACATATAGCAAATGCAACAACTGAAGCTCCACAGTGGTTCTGAGACAGAAAATGCAACAGAAACATGCAATCGGCTTATCCATGAGACACAGGCGTTTTGGCAATGAATGCTACTGAAAAATTTAACTTGACATATATATGCACTAGTGGGAAGAATTAATGAAATTAAATCCTAGAATAGATTCCAGGGTCTCTATCTTTTACAGCAACAAAGTATCATTACTTTATAGTTTATACAGATGCAAAAATGCAGCTTCCCTAACTGACAGAAGATGACTCACCCAAGAATTAAGGTGCAAAGATACTGTGAAGTCCTCCCAGGTACAGAGTGTAAGTTCACACTGCACTGCTTTCTAGACAAAAATGCATCTTTCCATCCCAGTATGTAATTTTTTTTTTCTTATTTTGAGGTTTAGCTTCCACAACAATTCCCATATTTAAATTACAAATACACAGAATATCTGATTCTAGTATTTTCTAGAGAGAGTAAAATGTAGGGCACTCTCTAATCAGAAAAGCAGGTTGTTTTTATCACTAAGGTCAGAAAAGAGGATGTTATCTCATCTATATTGACTCTACTGTTGACTTAAAAAACAAACCCAAACCACACTTCATACCTCTGACACTTCAGCCAGTATTTTATTGATTATATGCTCAGAAATCTAATCTTTTTATAGCGATGCATTCAGAAGTCAGAACAGAAAATAAACAGAACAGAAAACAACTAACAATTTAATCTAAGTGTTTAAGAACCAGGTCCTACAATCAACAAACCAAAACCAAAGTCAAACTGATCAATACAAATTTGTCATAAACAGTAGCTCAGAGTTCTACTGATGAGTTGACTTACCCACGCAGTGCAGGATTATGACATACACTTCATCATAACATCCTGGGTAGAATTAAATGCCATTTTAATAAATATCCATAAAGAACAAGTTAACTTCATCAGTGCCCAACTAAGAACCATCAGTGACAATGTTGAGAGCGCATTCCTGGATCAGTCAAAGCTATACCGTAGCCAGTGTGTCTAGCCAGATTTAAGCAACTTTCACCATGCCTGGTCTGTATCAAGACAAATTAACGTTACCTGATAATGGCTGGTGAGATTCTGACGCGAATGTGACTACTCACAACTGCACAAAGTGAAGCTGACACAAAAATACAAAATACAACCCATCAAAACAGTCACTCAGGTTTTGCCACCTCCAGCTAACAAAGAAGCAAACTCAACAAATGGTCCTGACAGTAACAAATGTGGCTACTTTACAGAAAAATACACCACATACATGACAGGGCCTGATCTCTGTAAAACCTGTGTGCCAGAGCACAGTACATCATTACACTTGAGTGTCAGGCTTAGGGTAGTATTTTCAGTTCCAAGTGTACAAAACAGGTAGCAAACAAACAGAAGCTATTTTCAGCCATTTGTAGCCCAAATAGCTAAAAACCTTGTTGTGACAACAACAAAGAGTAGGAACATTCTTTAGAAAGGTTACATTTAGAATCTTACTACACTTCTTCTAGTACTCTGCAGAAAAGTAATTCTGATATACGGCAGAATTGTTCATGTTTAGATTTAGCATTAACACAGCTCTTTCTTAGGTTCCATCTGCAAAAACATAAAAAAGTAAGGAGAAAGACAACTAGCTGTAAAACTAACATTGGGCTTCTTCTAAGGCACTCAAGTGCTTCAAAAGAAAGAACCTTAAAGAGGTTCTTTCTGTTCTGTACTGTCTGTAACTGCTTACAGCTGCATCTGCTTTGGAATTAGTCAAGTTAGCAGAAAATCTGAAAAAATTTAGAAGTCCAGCTCTTTACTATTTAGCTTTAAAGTTTTCTTTTTCAAGATGGAAAAAAAAAAGCAGCTCTTTAAACTATTTTCAACATAAAGCTTAATTAGATTCTACTCTTCATCTTCAAAACCCTGCAGAGATCATAATATTCCCCAAGAGAGCTTTTAGCCCTTTGTAGTAACTTCGCAGAGCTATTCAAGTGAAGGTATGGGATCAGCCACCTCAAGAAAAGAGTTCAGAGCAGGTAATCCTTCCTCCAGCAAAGAGCCATCAATCTGAACTTCTAAAAAGGACCAGAACGACCTTGCACCATCAAACCTGGAAAGCAAGACACACACATACTTCACCTCACCAGTCTTCAATAAAGGCTACAGAAATCCATATAATCCAGCTCTATTTGTTCTGTTCGCCTCCTGCTATTTCCCCAACCTCACCTTTAGCTAACAGTCACCTTGAAAATGCACTTCCCATTGACTAAGTAACAGTCACGCTACACCTATTTTATCATGCCAAATGGGCCTGACACAATGATGGTGAGATAAATCACCACTGCACTGTTGAAAGTACATTTGCGAGTAAATTTATACTAGTAAAAACAATCCTTTGTATAACAACATACCACTAAGCTTTCATCTCATACATCCAACATATCTGTACCAACAGCTGGCTGACCTTAATTATAGTCATTATTCAAAATTCATGTTGAATTTGTACCCACTACAGAAGTTCCCAAATAAACATAAATCGAGCTTTAAATCGGAGCTTGCTGTCCAACAGAAAGGATGGCAGAATACAAAATGCCTGTCACCACAACTAACCCTACAGCTGAGACCCGTATCTCAGCTGCTGTGTTCACCTCTGTCCTGCTAACCATACTACTGCAGCACTCAAACATTCAGTAATGCTAGTTCTTGCCCAAGCTATGCTATTGCAAGCTGAATAAGTTGTATTTATTAATCCGACTACCGAAATTAAAAGAAATTCCAAGGATATACTTTTGCTCCTAGTTTAACCCCAATGGAGAAACCCACTGCAAAACTATTGGTGCATCACTGCTGTAGAGACAGATGTGCAAACTTCCAAGCTGAGAGCTCCTGATTTCTGTATCACCCAAAGGTGGGCTGCACCTTGAATCCAGCTGTACGGTGCTCTAGGTATTCGAGCATGAAGTGGCTGTTTCTGGTACATAAGAAAATGGTGTAAGCAGTGTCCCTCAACTCCATGATTCAGTGGAACACTATCAACTCTGAACATCTCTACTGATCTCTGTGAGCTACAGACAAACTTCTAAAGTATTTAAAATTATGAATCATTGTAAATTTACCAGAGGTTATCTCCTGGCTAGTTATCAGACGAACAAAACAGACTTTTTAAAGACCTCTCTAACAAGAAAAAAAAAAATCAGAGTCCATAGGAATGAGGAAGCAAGTAGAAAAGCACTGACTGGATACAACTAATCGATAACACCAGAGGACTGGAGGGTGGTCAGTTTTAAAAGCCAGTAGTTGACATTGCACAGCCTTTTATTTACTGTTTTTTTCTTCTAGCAGCTACACTAAAGAGTAATCTAGAGCCCATCCCTTCCTGCAGGTAAGCTGGCCAACTCATGTCTACAGCTAAACGTTGTGTGTATGAACAGAGGGTGGAAACCCCCCACACTATCACTGTCATAGAAACACCTACAGAAATGCAGCTAAGGCATAAAAATGGAAAAGAATCATTTCCCAGTCTTCAGCTACAGCCCTGTGCTGCATGGAAAAATAATTTTTTGGGTCAAAAGTCTACGAACTAGCCACAGGAAGTAAAGGAATAGCATCCAAACCTGACAGACACAGAAGAAAAGGCTGTTTTCAGAAGGAAGAAGAAACATGAGTCAAACACCATCATTTTCTTTTGAAATTTCACTGGTTAGGGAAAATGCTACAATATATAAACTACAGAATATCATTGTATCTCTCCAACTACTACGTTGACAACTTGAGTAATAAAGGAGGCACAAGATTGTGCAAGAGAACAATAGATTAAAACCCTACTCTACTTTGGGAGACCAGTTGGAACGATTTTCAAAAACCTCTGTTCTGACATCCTGAAATAAAAAAGTCACTCCATCCTAAAACTCTGCCTCTACACAAGTAAACTCTAAGAGTAAAGTCGTTGAATATGTTTATTATAAAGAATGTTTGTATATCGTGGAATATTATAAAATGTTCTTGTTTAAATGACTACTTATCAGTTACAGACTATCTCTGCAAAAAACCTGAATGTTCTGACTTTGATACGTCTGCCTATACCACGCCTCTTAATGTGACATACAGATATGGAAGTTAGCCATGGGAATGTGATCCTGGCCCTAAAAAGAAATACTCAACAGAATCTAATAATGAAGATGACAGCACAACAGATACACAATTAATCAGTTCCAGGCTAATGTCATCATGGTGGTTCTGGTGGACACAGAGCAACTTAATGTATTGTGAGAGCTGAATTTCTGCAGGGATGGCACATGACAGCAGAACTCTGGTGTGGCAGATCAGGGTACAAGCACAGACACCACTTGTCAAAGATGTAAGAGAAAAGATCATCAATGTCAGCATCCTCGGAAGAATTAAAGAAGGCAAAAGGCTATCAGGACGTGCTGCAATGACATATATGATCCATTGATCTTATTAAATCATCACCTTTCAAAGTCAGTTTGACTGCCTGGATCCAGCCCAGCTAGCAGGCTTGTGTTTCATTTCACTCAACCCACAAAACTGGCTGAATCATTTCAAATTTTAAACTTTATCAGTTCCAATAAAACAGTCTAGCACCCAAAGAAAATGTGCCCGGTCACTTTTTTCCTGGTAATTTCAGCCTTTGTTCTTCCTGGAACTTTTACTCAAATGTCACCAAAATTAAACTGTTTGACTGAATGTCTTGTATCAATCACTTGCTTTCATAGTATATTGTAATACTTCATCACAAAACGTCAAGGGACAATAAAGATGGTGGCATTTATGTCAGAGATGTTGATACATCACACAATTGAAAGTATTAATTAATATAGACAAGATACTAAAATACAACAGAATCTGCTCTGCTTCCCCCTTTTAAGAAATGAAAATCATTATGTTTTAAAAAGCATGATGCATAATTTGAAGTACCCTTTGCAGGGAGGTTTGGTAACTACACAGTTTTTTGGCATTGTTTCTCAGTTACCAATGACTATGGACAGATTTCAGCAACTGAATCTTGTATTCACAAAAAAAAAAACAAACCACAAAAAACACCCTCTGTGGTATTCACAGAGACACAATCTGAGAACAAGTTAATATCCTCAACTAACATGACCTGTTTGGGGCCACATGATTTCTCAAATTCCAACAGCACCAGGCTGCTTAATTCATACAAAATCCCAAAGTGCTCAAAATAAGCAATTACTTTATCAGTCACAGCCTTCAAAAGCAGAAAGATGCCCTCAGAGACATGGAACCCAAGACAAAAAAAAAGGTAGATCCGCACACTCAAAAAAAATGATGGATCCACACACCTAACAGCTCATTTACCTATGACACAGTAAATTATGTTGAGGTTGTCTTCTGTTTGTGGGAATGTAAACTCTTCTCTAGAAAAGTAGCCTGAACTACCTCCAAGTCTTACAAACTCCATTTCTATCAAGGCAGGAAGTGGAACCCAGGTCACTGCCAATCCCAAATTAGTATTTTGATCATTGAGAGGAAAGGCATGCCTGCTTCTTGGCCCAGCAGGAACTTACAGTAGTCTATATGAAGTGAAACAGATGTAAATGGACGCACAAAGCTCAGCCTCTGAATAACACATAGTTTGGTGATGAGAGGACTGCTCATGAAGGTAAAGGATGCAAAGGTCAGAAACCCTGGGGAAGGGAACTGATTGCCTACATCCTGGCCAAGTTCTCTAATCACTGGGTAAAACACAAGGAACCATTAACTTCTGCTACCACAATATCCTGAAAAGGGAAAAGCAGAACTGACCTAAAATAGGTACCGCACACTAGCACCAAGAAAACATTGACTTATGTTCTTCACTTAAATGTTCTGCTTAAAGGATTATTTATAACAGAGCCCTGAAGCAGGGGATTTTTTCCTTTGATAATCAGCCATTAAATACACGTACATTCAAGTAACTGTAAACTTCAACTAATCTCATGCTCTTTGCCTTATTTGTCTCTCAGTTCAGCATGTTAGACAGTGTCCCTGCCTAAATGACATATCTGAGACGGCAAAACTAGAGGGAGAAAAAAACAGGTGAAGTGAGACTGGTAATGAAAGACAAATATATTAACTACAAACCTGATACTTGCATAATGACTGAAGTTTAAATCACTTTTCTGATGTCACATGCACACATTGACACCCTTGTCCTCAGGAAGCTTCCAACAATTGTCAAAATGGAACGTGGTCAGTAATGTCAGTTCTTGAAATAGCTAAGATTAAAGGCTGAACACTGTGTTTGTATGCCAAATTTCAGACAGTATGCACAACACAATTTCATCTGTATGCTTTGCAGTCCATCACGTAAAATGTGCAATACTTGAAAAATTCAGGTGTTTTGTTTCTGTTGTAAACTGCCTCTCGTCCTTAAAACACTTTAATTAGTTAGTTAGGGTCTTTCAACCTGAACTGAGCAAAGGAAGTAAAAAAGAAAAAATCTTGAATGCAAAGAATTATTTTACTAGTACTTGACAAGTTCTGTCACCAAGCTGTAGCTCCTTTACTCCCTGCCCTCCCACATACACCACCTAATCCAGACAACTACGACTTAAAAGTAGTACCTCAGCCTTCTGTAAAAGACTACTTGAATTCATAGCAGTAGCATGTTAAATGCAATGTAAGCAAATTCTCAGACCTCTGAATCTAGAAAGACTTTTAACACCAACTGCTTTGAATTCTCCCAGGAGCAAAGCCTGCATTGCATGTTTAACCAAAACCTAGTTGCTATATTGATTACTGACACATCATTAGACTTAATTTCCACACCCTATGCACTACATAGAGAAGTTTCTAAATATATCGCCATTTCACTCATTTAATGGCTCATACAAGAATCATTCCACTGATTAATACATTTAAGAGGGAGTTTAGTTGTTTTCAAGATTAGTCACTCAATACAGCAGCTTCTTTTTTTGTTCTTAGCTGACCTTCCCAGTCTGACTCCTAACCATCACCCTGACAGGACACACACACATTGCAATCTGTATTACTCTTACACAACACTTTGAGAAAGGAAAAATTAAAAATATATTCGGGGTCAGTGTAGAAATCTCCTTCTCTCCTCATATATAAAGGAAGCTGTGAAAATCTTTTGTGCATTCAAAGTCAAAAAAAAAAAAAAAGAACAAAGCAATCTCTATTGCCAGGCTGGACAACAGTAAAAGGGAGGGGGTGTTACATCAGGCATTGAAAAACACTGAACACCTACTAACTGAAGATAAACAAGACAGGCACACTACTGTGCTATCTACATAGGATCCAAGGCAAACATCTCAGCAGAAGTGCTAGAAATTAAGGAGACACCAAGTATTTCACAAAATAATCACCTTGGTCATGCTACCTCCATACTCATCTGTTGTGATACTCCCAACAGCTTAGTGCCTGAAGTTAAAAGCCTTGGCATTTAATAACCTCCTACTCACACCTGTATACATTGGTGATGGGCAAACAGCTCTTCCCATATACATTCACTCCACTGTTTAGCAGGCATTTTGTCACTACCCAGTCCCATTTCCTTGCTTGAGTACAGACAGGAAGCAAAGGAAAAATGGGTATTCTACAACCTCTTTCCTCTCCCAATTCATCCTACTCACAGGAAATTCATTTAATCTAGAAAATCACAAGCAACCTTGCAATGCAGCACTTGGGATCCTCTGCCGCTTGCAGATTTGAGTACCAGCAATATCACAGATAGCTCTCATAACTTCCTTCTATGACTGCAGGTACTTGACAAAGTTTCTCTACTCACTCCTGACAAACATTTTATTCAAACACACTAGTTAAAAAAAAAAAAAAGCAGCATATTCTTTGAAAGTGTGTTTTCATCTGGCACTTATCCCACATTTCTCATGAAAATTAGGTTCTCCAGGATGACAGCATTCACTTTCACCAGCAAAATTCTCAGTAGATTCTCCTTTCAGGGATAAAACCTGTATCTGAAATACTGGGTTAGCAAAACTGTTTAAGACATTATAAAGAGCTAAATAAAAGTACAGATGGTTGTCATTGTGGGAATTACTTACGGAATTAAAGAAGAGTGTTGCAATAAGTAACACACAAGGAATAGTGACAAAAGGTAATTTACATATTGAAAATGAGGAAATTATGAAAGGGATGGGGAAAAGCATAAGCACGCTCTTTGACTATTTTAAAACAAAGTATTCGCAATGCATTTTTCATTTTGTACTTAAAATACTTAAAGAAAAAACCTTAATATACCATGTTTATATTTAGAAAAAATAAATACAGCAAAATGAAAATTCATTCTTATCCCTTCAAAGCATCATTAATAGAGCCATGTCAATCAGTGAAAAAAAAGCCCTATTTTGCATGTCTGACAATGCTGATGTCCAGGTATAACTTCCAAGTATATTTTTTTCAAAGTATTTCTAACACATCTGAGATAATTAAAGAAATCAAACTCAAAATACATCTTTACCATACCCTTATGAAGCAACAGTAATTCCATTATACATTCTAGGATAGTTATTGCACAAAAAGAGGCACAATCAAACCTCACACTCCCAGACAGAATAAAGGTGCTACTGTAGCCAGGCACCAATTTATGTCCATAGAAAGAGTTACAGGAAACGACTTCTTAATGCCAAACTAGGTACTTTCAGATGTGAAATAAGGTATCTGTTCCACAGCTACATACTACACCAAGAAACGCTTATTCTGAGAATGGAAAACACTTGTTCTGAGAAAGCAGGCTTTGCAATGCAGTAAAAAGACCGTGTCCAGTAAATGTGCAGGATGCAACCCACAAGCTTCAACACTGTACAACTGCTCTGATCGCTGCACATAAGCCTGTACAACTTTTCTGGAAGTACCCATTTCCTCAGTTCACAAAACATTCACTTTTCCTAAAAGCGCTAAAGCATTAGCCAATGTCATGCTGAGTTGCACTACCATAGTTCAAAACAAAAAACAAATCAGGACTGTTGCTAGAAGCTAAAGTAATCAAACAAGTGGAGAGCTCAAGTTTATAGAACAGTCTGAAACTAGATGTTTGCTCCTTCCATAGCTCCCAGACAAAGCTGATCACAAGCCAAAATGTGAAGGACAGAAACATCAAAAACATTAGGACATGTTAAAGAATGGAAACACAAAATAGGGGGGTTTGAGACATAAGCTTTGTATCCTCATCCTGCTACAACCCCAATAATATAGGAAAGAACTACAGTTCTTGTAATTCATCTAGCAGGCAGTGAAAAACTTAAATCCCCACTTCATTCCCCTAAAATACACAATCTAAAGAAGAACTAATCCTTCCACCCAACCTCTGGTAAAAAGCTTCCCTTTAGAACACTCATATAGAAAAAACACTCATTCAAAAGAAAAAGCAAAGGAGTTAAAGAACTAACTACAGTTGATGTTTTGTTTCATTTAGTTTTTTTAAAGAAAGCTGACAAATTCTGGAGTTTACAAATCTGTAATTTCGTTCTGCAACTAAAGCACACTAACATATAGTTCAGCAGACACATCTAATTGAACTACATTAAACTGCCTAAATCTGGGCCAACATTCATTTACTGTAACAATACTATGTTAATCCTTTAAGTCACAAAAGTTGTCCTTTGCTCTTGTTTTGAAGCAGAGCAGATCACTGCCTGAACTGAACTTGTGAAGTATAATAAGAACATCTAAAAAGCAAAAGTCCAATATATATACTGCTTTTTGACAGAGAACTGACAGAAGATGGGAGAAGGGGCTGCCAAAGTCTCAACATGTGGCAGAACAGAAATACCCACTGGGTTTCAAGTTTTAAAAAGTAATGAGAAAGACTTCCAGAACCACTCCTTGTACAATCAATCCGTCCTCCATACTCAGCACACACCAAGGTCAAAAGCTGAGACGTAACTCCATTGTTAGTGTCATAACTTTTTTTTTTAATATAAAAAGCAACTCTGGTTAACATCATCAGAATGGATTTTAAATGCAGTAGGAGTATCACAAATTGCTAAAGTTGTCTAGTAAATAGAGCTGATGCACAGCTAAATTATCTGAGATGGTTTGGCTCTGATCTATGACAAAACAAAAACAACAGCACCATATGAAGAAACCAAATCCTGTTTCTTTGATCCTCTGCCAGCTAGGCCTGAGACAGTGTCAGGACACAGAAAAAAATGCCCTCTCATTTGCTATACTTCAAGTCTTCCCACAGGAACTGATCTCTTCCTCCTCATTCTATTTCCTGTATACAGAACAAGTCCATTGTCACCAGGTGAAAACACACACACATGCCACCGACTTACCAGCCAGCTTCTACTGACCGCAATCTCCCTTTAAGTAGAGAGATCACCTGCAGCCTCACCAACGTGCGGGCTGGTTCTGTCCCTGCTCCAGGCCCTGAACACCGCTGGTACCCATCGTACAGAGACCTGGCTCCCCTAAGAGACCCCCGGACAGGGAGTGACAGCCTCACTACTGCCCACCGCGGTCCAGGGCCCTGTGGTTACCTTGTGGATCCTCAACCACCCCATCCCTTCGCTCGCACGTCCCTCCTCCCAACCCCCTAATCCCTCCTCCTCAGCTGCGCTTAACCCCAGGCCTCGGACCCTTGGCCGGCAGCTCCCTTTATGTCCCAGCCCCCCCCCCCAACACACACACACTTTGCAGCCGGCAGTCCCGCAATTCAGGCCCCCACACACCCGCGCTCCGCCACCACCCCGCAGCTAGAAGCGACTCGTCCTCAAGGCCCGGCCCAGAAAAGCCCCTGCGCCCGGCCCGACCCTCGGCGGGGCCTCCCCCCGCAGCGGCCCCAGCCCCGCGGCTCACCAGGAGTAGGTCTGCTCCGCCATGGCTGCGGCCGGCCGGCTGGGCTGTGCGCGGCGGCCAGGCCCCGGACTCCTCCTCCGCCTCCTCCTCCGCCTCCTCCTCCGCCTCGCAGGCTCCGGGGCTCAGTGGCGGCCCCGCTGCGGCTCCCGGCCCAACATGGCGACGGCTGTGAGGAGGGAGGGGAGCGCAGGGGGGGTCCCCGCCCGGGCGGGGAGGGGATGGCGGAGAGGGCGATGGTGGTGGCGGAAAGGACGGAGGCTCAGCAGCCGCGACGCAGGGCCGTGCCGGAGCGCCGGCGGCGGCTGGGCCTCATGGCCGGCAAGGCGGTGGCGCGGGGCGGGGCAGAGCGGGAGACGGTGGCGGCACCGGGCGGCCGGGCCAGGCCGTGCCGCGTCCCCGCGCTCGAGCACGGCGGGGGCGGGGCCGGGCAGCGCGCGGGATCACGTGCCCACAACACCCTCACGTGCCTCCGCCGGCCGCACGCAGGCGCTATTGGCGAGGGAGGAGGCGGCGGTAGCAGCAGACTGATGCTGGCTGTCGGGCACGGCGGTGCCTGGCGCCGCTCAGATACAGCCCCGCGGGCGGGCGGGCGAGCGAACGAACGAATGAATTCACGGCAGTCACTTCTTGCTGGGAGCACCGTCGCTCCTTGCAGTGCGGGGTGCCCGGTGTCGGGGGAAGGAAGGAAGGGAGGGGGAGGGAGAGGGAGAGGGAGAGGGAGGGCCGGGGCTTCTTTCCCCGGCGAAGCCGACAGCGAACTCCGAGGGGTTGCGGACCTGGTGGAGGGCTTCTCCGAGTTTCAGGCTGAGAAGCTACTCGCGAACCCGCGTTTCCTTTCCCGCAGCGACCCGGGACCGGAGCGGGCGGAGGCGCGTGGGTTCGAGTAACCGGTTGCACGCGCCGGTTCCCGCTGCTGGTCCCGGCGGAGCCGGGCCGAGCGCTGCCAGCTCGGGCCTCCTGGACCGGGAGAGGGCGAACAGGGCTTGCTCGGCTGAGGCCCTTAGGAGCGAGCTAGGCCCGGGACACCGGCTGCTCCTGCTGGTGATTTGGGGTGTGGGGGTGCCTAAAGAGGGCTGCAGGCTGCTATCGCTGTGGGTTTTCCCCCTGCAGCAGAGGCGGGTGCTGAGTGCCCGCTCACAAATTCGAGTGTTTCATTGAAATTTGCAACGTGTGGGGCTGGAGAATCTTTTAAACAAAACAAACGCTCAAAGTATTTTTTTTTTTTAAGAAATCGAAGTAACATTCAAGATACTTGAACCAGATAAAAGTCACCCACTTCGTGTCCTGTCCAGCCCTTACATTAAAACTGTATAAATCAATCACAGACTGGTAGGGATTGGAAGGGACCTCTGGAGATCATCTAGTCCAGACCCCCTCACCATCAGAACAGCTTCTAGAAAAGGAACAGGGGGCCAGACAGGTTTGAACGTCTCCAGAGCTGGAGACTCCACAGTCTCTCTGGGCAGCCTATGCCAGGGCTCTGTCACCCTCAAGGTGAAGTTTCAGTGGAACCTCTTGTGTTCGAAGTTTGCGCCCATTGTCCCAGTCCTGTCACTGGGCACCACTAAGAGGAGTGTACTCCAATCATCCTGACACTCACCCTTTAAATATAGCAGGGAACCAGCAGCCCTTGATGCTGGTCCTGTCTCTCTTCTACCTGGTTTCTTTGGTGCTGTCTTCAAGTCTTGATGATAGTTCTGCTAAGTTGAAGACTAGCATCTTTGTGTAGTTTTGCTTGCTTTAGTAATCCTTACCTCCTATTCCAGTCCAGCTGTTTAGTCCTGTTCATTGTTCCAGCGTGGGAGGGAGAAGATCCAGTTTTAACTCATACCAGTTTGGAGGTGATGTAACTGCATCACATGTAAACTGAAGAACAATGCCTGATTCAGGTAAATATATAGGTATTTGGGTTTTTAAAAAGTATGGAAAAATTCTAGGCCACAGTGTGATTTTGCTAAAATATTCAAAAAAATTACTGGGACATGAGGACATTCTTACTGCATCTACAGAGATGCCTTGAAAATGGCATTTGAAGTTTGTTCTGGTTTATTTCTATTAGTGGACTGAATAAAATACTTCAATTTTGTCCATCTCAATTATTCTCTTAAATGGAAAAAATCCTTAGGCTGGTGTGTAGTCATGACACACACTTTTTAATGGAAGGAACAGCTCGTTTCTTCTCAGTTCTGTTACCAGTTGCCTATATAATCCTGGGTGGCTCACTTCATGTTTCTTCAACAGTAACAGGGAAACATGTTCTAGACACCTGAAGTGTTGGAACACTGCAGCAGGAAGATGCTGCATATGCAACACAGACTTACTTGGTGTGGGTGGAGGCAATGCTTTGGATTCATGCCCTTCATTTAACCAGTGCTTTTAGTCATCTGATGATGAATTTGAATGGCTTCTCCCCCCACCCTCTATGTCTATATCTTGATGCATTGGAAGTAGGTGATTTGGGTTGTAATACCTCAGCACCCAAATCCTCTGTGCTTTCCACAAGCCCAACTGGAGTGAGTGACCTTAGTGGTCCTAACATAATCAACATGCTAAAAGCTGCATGAAGAATTAGTAAAATTTGCATGAGAATTTATCAACTACAAGGTGGAAATATTCAAAGCAGTATGACTGACAAGCTTACTGGGATCCCTACTGGGGTCAGTCATGGCAGCAAGGAAGGATTAGATGGTGAGTAATGCTGACATTTCTTCTCATCCAGGTCAGGCCGGGCTACCTTAAAAACTTTTTCCCCTATTTGACCACATAGCTCTTTGTCCTCCAGTTCACACCCCATATGCAGCACTCATGCCCATTTCAATAGGTGTAAAAAAGCTTTAGAGGATATGATGCATGGACAGAGGAGCAAGTCATGCTCATCATTCTGACCTCTGGGGTGCACAGCCTAGTTAATCAGTTTGGGTGGAAATTCTGGTGTTCCCACATACACATCCGCTGTTAAACACTCAGGCTCTGGGTAGGACTTGCACACTGGAGAAGTTTGTTTGCCCTCAGCATGGCAGAAATACCTAATGTAATGATAAGAAAACTGGTAAATAATTTTGAGTCCTCACTCGACCGTGGTACAACCCCAGTGTCTCTGGGTTGCCTGTTTATGGTACCCTTTTCACTGATTATGATAGAAGAAATGCAAGAGGAAAAAAGAACCTCTCCATCCTTTTGCATGCAATGCAAGGGAAGATCAATCAGTGCTTCAGCCTTGCTTTGGTCCTAAAGAGCCTTTCTTAATTTTTTTTTTTAACCCTGACATTAGGATGTAAACCTGATACTGGTGTCTATGAAACAGTATCCCTGCTTTGTGTCCTTACTGAAATAGCTTCCAGTTCTTCAGTCTTGCAGAACTTCCAGACCATTAGTTTGGCACAAATGATTTATAGTTGATGAGCAATTAAAGTATCATTTTTTTCCAGCTTTCTGACTAGACTATTAACAAGCTTACCCTATCATTACAGGACAGCAATGGGATGAATTCACGGGAGAAATTTATTCCTTCTTGCAGACCCAGCATCTGCTCTTCCTGGAAACTGGAGCAGTGCTTGCACTCCCCAGATAATTTTCTCAGCGTATCTTTTGTAAGGTCTTTGGACCTTGTGCTGAATTTCAGTGACAGTCTCCTCTGACATTACAAAGTGCTTCCAAAATAATCTGCTCTGTGTGAAATGTTTGATGTAGACTGATGCATGACTTAAACCTGTCAAGGTATTTCAAAACAAGCAGCAACAAAAATAAGGTTGGGGTTTTTTCTTTTTTATGTTTGAAAGGGGAGCTCCCAGAGGAAAGTGTTGTAGAGAAAAAAACAGCTGAAAGTACTGGCTACAGAGAGTCGTCACCTGCAAACTGCTTAAATGTCATTAGATGACATTTAGCTAACCATGGTTTGATTCTGTTGTAATGGAGGTAGAAAGAGAATCAGGGTAGCTTCATGTAGACACTTTACCTTTCGGGAAAGGACATGACAGGTATAGCTGCCAACACCGCTTGGCTTTGGAAGGAACAGAGAACATGGAAATGAACAGAAAGGGAAGGCAAAAAAAATATCTTACATTTGACAGTATAGTTCAGAG
Organism: Phoeniculus purpureus; assembly: GCA_028565055.1. Taxonomy (NCBI): domain Eukaryota; kingdom Metazoa; phylum Chordata; class Aves; order Bucerotiformes; family Phoeniculidae; genus Phoeniculus; species Phoeniculus purpureus. The sequence continues at coordinate 8,537,238 of JAOXOE010000776.1, read as the reverse complement.
CTTCAGAGCTACACTAGGCTCTTCTGCTTGTAAGATCCTTGTGGGATTCCCCTAGATAAAAGTAATTAAAATATGCACTGACCAGGATGTGACACAATTCTCTTCACTACCACCTAGTGGGAAAGTCCTTCATTAACTCCAGAGCTGCTCCTGCTTCCCAATCCTCACCTTGATGGTAGAAACATCAAGTGACTTTGGAACGGATGGAAGAAGGACACAGGCCTGTTTCCTCATACAGGAAGAGAAATGTAGGGAGAGGGGCAGCTTATAATTAAAACCCAGTATGCCCTAGGGTGTTATCACACCATGCCTCCTCACTGCAGCCAGCCAGATCTTAATGGTTACCCCTTAGCCTCAGTTCAACTGAGACTCCCAAAGCTTAACAAATGCTGTCTTTGGAGAGAAAAACATTTGTTCTTCTGAATGCAACTGAATCCTGCAAACAGCAGTAAGGAGGAACTTGGGGAGGTACTCCAACATCTCAATCAAAAGATAGCCTTGTCCCCTTCTTTGCTCTGGAAGTTTAGGTTATTGTTTCTGGTTGTACTAGTGAAAGTATTGAAGGAGGCACCAATAAAAGAAACAGCTTAATTCCCTGTAAAATCACATTTCTATTATAATCACATATTTACAACAAAACTATTGAATTTAAACATAAAGGGGTGTGTATTTAAAACACTGAAACCATGTATTCGAGTGGGTCCCACTGAGATACTTGGGGTTTGCACAAATAGCTGAAATTCAATCCTATGAAAACAACAAATAAATGACAATTATCTCAGTTTTTCCACACTCCTGTGTTGCCATTTGGGACTAAACCCCCAAGGCACAAAAAAATTACTGTTTTGGTCCTTGGGTAGCTTTCTTTTCCCCAACCGTAGAAATACGGGGGAAGATTATAACAACAGCTCTCGCATTTCAGGGAGGGGATGGTGTTAATGTCATCCAGGCCAGTAAAACACTTAGCAGTCTCAGCAGGAAGAACAATAAAATGGTAAAGAATTATTAAAAGAACCATTTTCCTGTGTTTCTTTTGCCAACAGCAATTTCACCACCATATACAGGCTCCCTCTGCTAGCACCTTTATCATAAATATATTTAGAGGTTCTTTCCTTCTCCATATGCTCCTTGAATCCACACTGCACTGGCTTTATCCCAGCAAATTACAAGTTTTTTTCATTAGGTGTACTTAATAATAGATATAATTAATGAAATCAAAACATACAATCATAGAATGGTTTGGGTTGGAAAGGACCTTCAAAATCACCTAGTTCCAACCCACTGCAGTTAGCAGGGGCATCTTCGACTAGATCAGATTGGTCAGAGCCCCGTCCAACCTGGTCTGGAATGTTCCCAGGTATGGGGCACCTACCACATCTCTGGGCAATCTGTGACAATGTTTTACCACCCACACTGCAAAAAAAAAATCCTTCCTCACATCCAGTCTAAATCTACTCTCTTTCAGCTTGAAACCATCACCCCTTATCCTGTCACAATTGGATCTTGTAAAAAATCCCTCCCCATCTTTCTTCTAGGCCCCTTTAAGTACTGAAAGGCCACAATACGGTTTCCCTGGAGCCTGAAAATCCCCAACTCTTCCAACCTTTCCTCACAACAGAGATGTTCCAGCCCTCTGATAATTTTTGTGGCCACTCTGGACCTGCTCGAACAGGTTCATGCCCTTCATAAGAAAAAGCCATCAAAGGTATAATGATGTTGACACAAGAAGTCAGGCTTTGGGAGTCTATTCTGCCTTCCATTCTGTTCACAGAACTCTCCAGTCCTTCACTTTGGTTTTTTGGGGAAGTAGGAAATTAGGAAAACTATTAGAAAAGTAAAATGCATGGAAATTGTATCAAAACATTGATAGCACAATGCCAAAAAAGCTCACCAGTCTTCAAATATTATTTATTAGCAATACGGAAAAACCAATCTTTAGAGAAGATGTCTTCAAAATTAGTTTTCACATGAAAACTTCTTACGTTAAATGCTTTTACATGGACTCCAAATTGTTTCTTCTTCTTAGCCATGCAAAGCCAGTCTTCTGTATTCATCTGAGCTCTTTGAACCCGCTGCAGTGAGGGAACCCGGTGCTCTGGGTGCAGACTCCATCTGAAACAAAAGCTAACGGTTAACAGCAGCCCTGTTTGAAAGGGTCAGCCCAGCTGCCCCACTGCAGACTGTTGTGCTGGAGGGAGGAGGGGGTCTAAGCTGCGAAGGAGCTCTGTGCTTCAGCTGCTGACTTAGCACGTTGTCAGCAGGGCCTGGAGAGCATGGCTAATGGTGCCACAAAGGGAAAACAGGGGCCAAGGTCACTCCACAGCATTGTCTTGGAACGTTACTCGTTTTTGAGACAGTCCTACTGGGCTCCTTTTAGATTAAGCTTGATGGGAGCATATAAAGACAGACAAGCTGCTGCCCCTGGGAAGCCTCTATCGAGAGTAATGTTTTTAATCCTTCTCATGTTGGCCACACAAGGAGCCATTTGCATGAGATGTTTGCGCACCGAGTCCATGTGTGCACATCAAGCTATTCCCTAATTTAGTCACTTGGATAAATAGATTAATTCCTTTTTTTCAGACAGAAAGGACAAATTTAGTCATAAGACCTCCCTGAGAACTTCACTAAGTGACTGCAGCTGAGCTAGCGACCATGATTTTAGGAAATCGTTCAAGAGGTGAGAGCAGAACCTTGGAGTAGGGCTGGTATCAAGAGATGCTGGAGATGGATGATCAGTGGGAACCACAAGCCTGCCCAGAGCACTCGTCAGAAGAAGCAACTGATGACAGGGCAGGGGTTTCCAGCAGGGACCAACACCCAAAGCTATTCCTTATCATGCGATTGAATCACAAGCTGAGTGGGGCAAGCCCTGTAATCCCCCAAATTATGTGGGTACGCCACTCCTGCTCATCAATGAAGCAATGAAAACAGCAATTTGTAATGGAAGTACTAGCATTGGTGCAGCAAGACAACCAGCAAGCCAAAGCCAGCAGTGAAAAACTCATTTAACACTTGATGCTCTGCCACAGAAGTCACCTGGAGCTCCCTTTAAGTCTTGGGAACTTTTGTATAAACCCAGTGGACACACTTCTCTGCTGGGGTGGTTGCAAAAAGGGCTAGTGAGGCCACTAGTGTGGCCTTTGGCAGTGGCTGAGACTGGTTGAACCTCACCAGTGCCAGAGCTTTGACCGGGCTCTGCCATCTTCCAACGGCAGCACCTTCTCCTGAGCCGCACACACCCAAACTCTTCCTTTTGGCTACTCCTCCTCCTTCCTTCTCCAGAACTAACGCAGCCCGAAATAAGCTGCATTTCTCCATCCTCATTTCCCCAGTTTTCCTTCCATAGCTTAGCTTTTGCATGCTGCAGACCTTCTACCCGTTCATTTTACTCTCCTCTCTTCTGCTTCCCTCCCTTTCCCCCTCCCCCTGCTTTCTCTCCCTCTGCACTTTGTGAACCGCTGCTGAAGTCCAAAGTTCAGTAACTTGCTAAGCACACAGATAAATATGAACCTTGGAGAATTTACATTGCTCCAATGTAAACAGATAGCCAAGGGTCCCTTTATCAGCACTGGCTCAGGACAGTTGTGGGGGGTCTGAAGTGGCTCAATTTTGTATTTTGTTTTTTTGGGGGGGGCGTAAAGGCGGGAGGCTGCGCTGCGCCCACTCTCCTGACAGTCAGGCGCGTTACCTCAGGAACATGGTGTAGGGAAGCTGGAAGCAGGACAACCCGAAATTCAAACCCAAGAGACACCAGCCTGAAGACCATGGCCTCGAAGCTGAGTCATCTTCAAGTAGAGCTGCTGGGAGCCCTGCTGGAGTCGGGGCTAACCAAGGAGACCCTGATCAAGGCGCTGAGCGAAGTGGAACCCTACGTGCTCCAGAGTGAAAGTCAGCGTGCTATCAATGCTCTCCAGACAGAGAAAGGGGAATCCTGTCCTGATATCCCCAACCTCCCCAACGGAATGGGGGAGTCCAGGTTATCAGAAGATGAAACCTCTGATGATGGGGAGGAATTTACTCCTCCAATAATGAAGGAGCTGGAAAACTTGAGCCCTGAGGAGGCTGCTCACCAGAAGGCGGTGGTGGAAAGACTACTACAGTAAGGACAGATTTGCTGCTCCTCTTTGCTGCTTTCTTGTGTTCTCCCACTAAATCTCTTTTCCTTTCTCTTTCTGCTCAGTGTCTGTGGTATTCCCAGTTGATCTAGCTACACAGAGACCATTTTCATCCACGCCAGGACTAGGAGCCCCCAAACTCTTTATCACATGCTCTAACTTTCCTTTCATCTCACTTAAAATGCATGAAGGGTGCCATGGAACCTTATTACGTACTTGACATGCTTATATCATTAGGCTTCAGAATAGTCTCAGGCCCGTTAACTTACATCTGTCTGACAACGTTACGCTTTAGGATTTAAATTTTCAATAGGATTCACAGTTTCAGTCAGGGAAGAAAGAAAGATTAAAAAAAGAGCAAAGCTGGTGACTCTTAGCTGGTGCTGTATTTCCCTGAGGATGTTTGGTAAAGTGAAGCTGTAATATTTCCCTGCTGTATTTAAAGAGATTAATATTGTTATTTTCACTATTTTTCACTCTAGATTATTGACCAAAAACAAACCAAGAGAACTTGTTCTTGTCGTTCTTGTGCATGCAAAGTTTTCCTGACTCCAGTGGGGATTTGTTTTTGCAGAAGGAAAATACACTACGTACATGCAGAGGTTAAAACCTGGGCAGAACACTCTGCTTCTGGCACCCCACTGCCTGTCACAACTACAAAGTGTAATTACAGGTTTTACTACCACACACATTTGCCTTTGCATACAAGTGTTTCTGAGATCAAAAGACAGGATCAAAAAAGAACCAGTAAACCTCGTGACAGACTCGAGGAAACATTCACCAGGATTCCCCTTTGGGATTCTTGCTGGGATACAATTCCTATGGGCGACCTAAGAGGTTTGCCCTATCTATCACAACAGAATCAGACTCCTGCCCGTCTGGTTTGGGGGTTCGGAAGACAAAAAAGACGCAACAACATCCCGCGCTTCAAATCTTCACTAAAACTAAAATCCACCCAGAGGATTCCTCAGGCTTTCTGATCACTCCCTTTCATGTGCAAAGGAAATTAACATTAAATGTAACAGCAAGAAGTAACCATCAAATCCCACCTCAAAAGGTTAGCGCTAGAAAAACAGCGAGACAAGAGGTAGCATTCACTGTGAACACTTAAAGAAAGCTCCCTGGCAGATCGAGACTTGATGACTCTGCAAGTATCTGACAGGAAAATTCACTGGACTGGATCAGCTCTTACCTGTGTGGGGAAGGCATTCAGTCTGCATTCTGGCCCAGTACATCGCTCATCTCCTTCCCTCTTCCAGCTCTGTCACATTTTTTGGTCTCCTCTCTGTTCTCTTTACCTCTTTACTCCTTTTCTCTTTCCTGTTTTTAAACATCTCCCTTCTCACCTCACTTTTGTCTCTGCTGCCATTCCTGCCATTTTGCTGTCTTCTTGGCTAATTCTTTCTCTCCCACTCTTTTTCTTCCTCTCATCCTTGTCTCCTTCTCATCTTCCTGAGTCTGCGTACAGGTCTTGGGGTAGTTTGAGCCCAGTGGCACCGGGCGGGCCCTGGCTAGTTACTAATTATCCAATGGCTTTATTATTTCTCTTTTGTCTTATAAATTTATAGATGAAAAGACCCTGATAAGCTTTTTGATCATTAACTTTTGATGGTTTATCAGGTATCTCTCCACAAAGGAAGCCATGTAAGTTGAAGAAGAGCACCTAGCTTTGTACCGTTCTCCATAATGAATGGGTGCAGCATGACTTAAGTGCCATCTGCTGTGATCTAACAACAGACAGACTGATGGAAGGAATTGCTTCCTGCCATCCTCACTTCAGCATAAATTCTGGTTTCGGGTCCTCCCTGCCCTTCTCAGAGCTTTCTTCCAGTCTCTCCTGTGCCTACTTCCAGCCCCAGTACAACAGGCTTTCCTCTCTTGCAAACCCACGGTGGTAATGCCTCATGTATCTCTCTAGACAGTCAGCTGAGCAGCATTTCCATTTTCCAAGTGGGAACTGAGGTACAGAGACAGTCTTTGTCTTACCTAGAACCCTAAGACTGCATAGAGAGGACTGGGCAAAAACAAGGCTCTCCTAAGCCTCATACTTGGTCTTAATTGCAAAGCTTTATTCTGAAACATCAGAGCTTTCTTTCATCAGCCCCCCTGTAGCAGAGGACAGTAGGAGGGGACCAGAAGCCTTGGTTTCAGCAAAAAAGTGTACTTATGGAGGAATATAATAGACCAAAATGGGTCAAGGTAAAATGAAAAGAGTAGGAAATCTGCATTGACACGTCTCAAATTTATGGTTAAGGATTAAAAGACATCTGAGAATCTGTTCAAAGCATCTGAACCAGTATCAGGGTTTGATAATATGGAAGCAGCTGTTACCTACTAATAAACTTTTTTAAAGAACAAATCTGGCCACTAATAGCTGCCCAAAGGTAACAACTTTAAAGCAGTGTCAGAAGTATTGTAAGGCTGGACAGAACAGTCTGCAATCCTAGCACCAGAAAAAAGGCAGGCAAGAATCCATGCCCAGGGATTCCCAGTAAAACTTCAATGCTTGCAAAGCTACACAAGGATTTGAAATCCAGAAACTAGATGGAGACACTTCTTGCCTTTAGGCAGAAGCCTCTTTGGGCATTATTAGCAATTCCTGGTCTAATACAGCAGATGACATTTTAATAGAGAGATTGACCTGTGGGCAGCTATTAGTCACGCAAGAAGATTTGTAGTACCTACAGCCATGGTTTATGAAGGAGAATCAAGAAAGTGTCCATTGCTAGGCCTTCCAGGAGCTGGATAGCTAAAAATAACAGCTTCAAGAGACCAAGCATGTCCTCGTAGGACCACTGAAGTTTGAAAGCACAGTTTGGAAAGCACTAGTCAAAGCTGAGTAAAACAGGATGCAGAGAAGACAGACCCACACGACTGGGTTTGCCTGTGGGCACTGATCAGATTTTGTCCCTACATCAAAAAGTTGTTAAAAGCAGTTCAAAGGTTTTTCTAGTGAGAAATGAACACCATTTCATTTTGTCTCACTGTTCTTCCATAAATTTGCAATGTGAACAATAATGCTATTTCCAGTTGGCAGGGAGATTCAGCTCTGTGAGTAATTCCCACATATTCCCTAGAGCAGGAAGCAAGAGAGAGGCTACTCTGGGGGAGGTGACAGATCATACTACCACAGGTACAGCAAATGGAGAGAGGTATAGCAACAACTCACCTCTAGGGTAAGGGGTGAAATTCCATTAGGAAAGGGAGAAATTGAGATAAGCAACAGATTTCCCCTGGAGGCAGGGACAGAAGCATGTATTCCATGAGGAAAAAAGAGAACAAAGATATAATGGTAAAGGTTGAGTCTGTTCCCCGTGTAAGCAGTGTCTTAGGACAGCTCTAGCTGGGGAATCTGGAGATGAAGCTGCCACACCCCTTTCATTTCCACATATAAACCAAGATGAGGCAAACCAGGCCAAGTTCAATAGAAAGGAACCCTGCCGGGATGGTCTTACCTTCCCTGCTCTCTGCCTAGCCCGGCTCCAGGCTGTGCACTGACATCAGTGAGGGCTGTCTAGCAGGCTCCAGAGGAAAGGGCCAGAGGATGGTCCTGAGTACTTCAGAGCTCTGAACCTCTGTTTAAGCAAGTTCTGGTCCAAAGCAGCAATTCATAACCCACCTCAAGGAAATGAAGGCTTCTCTTGACTGAGAACAAGAAAGAAGGGAAGGAGAGAGAGAGAATGAGGAAGTAGAGGGGAAGGAAAAGAACAAAGAAGAGAAAAGTCAGGAAGAGTGAAGGAGGCAGAAGGTCCACTGAATGTTACATCTCTAGCTCTCTGGAATGGGTTTTCTTTAATGCTAACAACTTGATATTTACTTTCCATTTAAATTTGAGATGTTGCTATAAATTATCAACCAGCCTCTTGTTCCCTTTGAGTTTATAACTAACTACCTGGGTTACTTATTGTTCAGGTAACAAAAGGGAGGTGAAAACGCCCTTAAAAAGTGACCTCAGAACTAAGAAAATGGGAAACTGGCATGGAGAGTAGACCCAGACCCCTGTGGCTGAGATGAACTAGGGAGATGGGCTATGCTTGGATGGCAAGAGGCAGCTGACAGCAGGAGAGCAAGACTTGGGAAGAGGAAAATAAAACTGTGTGAGAAGAATTTGCAGAGAGAGACTAGACCATGGAGAACACGAGATGAATGGGGAAACAGTTTGCATCTGAGCAGAAAGGGAAGCTAGAAGGCAAAAAAACAGGCTTGGAGATAGAGAAAGACAGCTTGAGCAAGACAAACCCATTTCCATAGTTCTGACTCACTGAAGTAACTGATATTGTAGCATAATTATAACCACAGAAGGAGGTTTAGGGTCAAATCCTACCCACTGACAGTATATGACAGTCAACACCAGTTAAGCAGACTTAACACCAGTCTTAACACCAGAAAGAACACCAGTTCTTTCTTAAGAAAGAGTGAAGGTTTCAACTTAAGATGGTTTTTCCAACAGTGAAGGCTCTGCAGGTGGAACTATGTATTGGGCAATTGTTCATGCAAGTGTTCAACTGCCATCACTCGTTCTGTGATGTAACCTTGGGCTGATACTGCAGCTTGTCCTTTGGCACTGCACAGAGTAGCTAGGATTTCATCAATTGTCCTAGGAAATCATACTGTACTAGAACTTCCCTGCATTGTTTTGCCTCATAAAGCTCCCTGCTTTGCCTCATAACACAGAAACACCACAGGGCTTTTATAACCACTGTGAGAAGAGACTTGCAGACACCTCCTGCTTTATTCCTACCACAGAGAAGTGAGGATGTCAGTAGGGGAGACAAAAGTGATTTGGGTACAGGAAGGACATCAACACATAACAGAGGATTCTGTCAGTGGTAACATTATCCTTCCTCTTTCCATCTGAGCTAGAACTCAGATCTAAGAGCCCAGAGGTTCCAAATCTGAGCCTTTTCCCCTCTGTGTAATAACTTGTACAATGCATTCAGGGCACAGGTGCTGGACACACTATCACAAACACAAAGGGAGGAGATTACTTCTTAGTTTGGACAGCAGGAGAAGAAATAAAGAAAAACACCACACTGAGGATAGAAAAACTTTTGTAAGCTCAGCCCAGTTTGAGGCTTTTTGATGGTTAAGGAAAGAAGCTAGAAAACAGATGCCTCTATAGCAGGTTCTTCAGCAAGCTCTATCTGACAGTGATTCTGTCACATTTTAACTGCAGCAGAGCTTGCTCCTTGGACTATCTAGCTACTGGGAAAAAGAGGCTGCAGGGGAACAGAGATAAGGGTGTTTGTTCTGAGAGAACAGGTGTGGACTTTGTCCTCCTTATCATTTTGCAGCCTCTGGCAACCTCCTGAGTCAACAGAGCTATGAACGGCACAGTTGTTGCCTATTGCTCAGACCTGGGTGTTCTATGTGGCAGTTTCTGCTCAGTCCTAGGTACCTTTTTTCTCCCTTCCTTGCTCCTTTGATACTGGTGTTTGATGTGACATCAGAATATTTCTACAGCACGCAAATCACTTCCACCAGACACTTCATATAGAAAACAGAGGAAGATGCTACTTTGTTGAAACAGCACCAAATGTTTTTCTGTAGAGAGGCTCCTGCACTGTTTGGCTCTAGACTGCCTGGTTTTACACCTTGCTCTTTCTACTCTGGTTTCCAGCTCTGGTGAAACTGATATACACAAAGTCAGTCACCTTTTATCTCTTTTCCTTAGGAACCGTCGTGGATATTCTAACCAGAGATCAGAGTCAGGATTCACAAATCCTGAATGAGATTAGCTTCTCAAGTTTTGTGAGTAGGTCCGTTACCTGAAGGAGGGTGACACGAGGAGGAATTAGTGGTTTGCCTGTTGTTATTTACTGCATTTAGAAGCCTGAGTGGATCTAGATGTGAATCAGTGTGTTTGGGTAACACATAGTAGATGTGCAAGAACATAGTCCTGGACAGCTGGCACCTGCCAAAAGCCTGTTTTCTTATGTTGAATCAGTGCAAGGCAACCCAGCCAGCACCAATTGGGGCATGAGCTAGGTTCAGCCTAGTATCACAATGAATCTGCCTTGGAAAATAAAGTACATCTGCCTTAAGCACCTATGCCTTAAAGAATGGGACATAGGGAAGAAAAGCTCTGTAGGGAAAGGGAAGAGAAATGTCAACTCTGAAAGAGACCTTAGTCATCAAACATCCAGGTGAATACTGAAATGTAGTTATCACTTCCCACCTCATACCATCTCATCAGCAGAAAAAGTGTGTTACATTCCCATTACTTTCCAGCAGAAAGGTCCATTCCTGACACTTTCTATCATTTACAGATGGCAATGGCCTAGACAGAACAGCCCAAAACCCTGTATCCAAGTGGGAATACACTGGGAAATCAGTCCCCTTCCAAGAGGAGATCAAATTGTCTACAGGGACCACTTTAAGGGAAGCTAGTGCTATATTTTCTGCACTTCATGTCTAATACCATGCTGTTTCTGCTCTGAATGCAGAGTCAAAAGCAAAAAAAAGGTACCTCACTGAGGAACAGCTCTCCCTTCTCCAGCCAGTTAAGCCTCTGGCCTCATCAAATGTAAGAGTGAGGTCTGATATGCAGGGTGCACCTCAGGAGGTACTAGTCTTCTGTGGAGTCCAGGTCTGCTGAGTGCATGTGTTCATTCTCTTCTTCCTGAGAAGCATTTTCTGCTCCTTCCAGAGAGGATCCCTGGCGAGTAGCAAAGATGGTGAAATCCTACCTCCAGCAGCACAACATTCCTCAGCGTGAGGTGGTGGACACTACTGGTCTGAACCAATCTCACCTCTCACAACACCTCAACAAGGGCACTCCCATGAAGACCCAGAAAAGGTCAGCCCTCTACACCTGGTATGTCCGCAAGCAGCGAGAGGTGGCCCAGCGTAAGTATGGCAACTGTTGTTCTCCCACCCCAATTTCACAACGCTCTCCCTTGCTAATCTTTGCTCCCTGTTTTTATAAAGGAAAAATTGAAGAAAAAGCAATTTATAGTAGGAAGCTTAAAGAAGTCAAGATCAATACTCAGTGGTGAGGTGAACTAAACACATAGGAAAACACTCCCTGGTGAAACAGTCTGTAGTCACCTACCCCACCCTTGTTTGGCTAAAGAGAAGCAAAGTAATAGTCTCCATTTTCAGTTAGTGTTCTACACCTACCCTCACACTAAAGCTGTGTAGTGGGTGCATGACAGAGACAGAATTAGACCCAAATAGATAAAACTATTGGAAATGCCTCTAGAAAGAAAATTCCCTTGCTCCTTTGTGCCTGCAGAATTCACACACGCTGGCCAGGGTATCCTGACAGAGGAGCCCATGGGAGATGATCTGCCCACCAAGAAGGGAAGAAGAAACCGCTTTAAGTGGGGTCCTGCCTCACAACAGATCCTGTTCCAGGCCTACGAGAGACAGAAAAATCCCAGCAAAGAAGAGAGAGAAGCCCTGGTAGAAGAATGCAACAGGTAAAGACAGATGTCTGGCTTTGAGGAAGAGGGGCACAGTAGGGTTTCTCCATGTTCTTGTATTTGCTAGTCCCTATGAGGGGTGGGCTAATGATAGAGCAGTGGATGTCACCACTGACAGCAGCCATGTTTGAATGAAATGCCACAGCTGAGCACTCACCATCCACAACGGATCAGTAATGCCTTGCTGTACCTGGCAGGATCCTTCCACACTGTGCCAGACCACAGCCACTTTGGGGCTCTGCACTGAACTCTAAGCCCAGCTCAGCAAGGCTGTTCTTGTGCTTTCCCCAACAGAGCAGAGTGCATTCAGAGAGGTGTTTCTCCGTCTCAGGCCCAGGGACTGGGCTCAAATCTGGTGACAGAGGTCAGAGTTTACAACTGGTTTGCCAATCGCAGGAAGGAGGAAGCTTTCCGACACAAGCTGGCCATGGACACCTTCAGTGGACCACAGCCCACCTCTGGTCCCCCTCTCAGCTCTTCTTCCCTTCAGCCACCATCTGCTCTCTCACCCAGCAAAGTTCATGGTAAGAAACAATGAGAGGGAGGTCTGAAAGAGGCGTGGGTCATCCTATCCAAACTCAGTCACCAAAACTATCTCCCAAGTCCGGCCCTTTAGGAGATGAACTTACAGACAGAAAAAGTAGCCTTGCTACAAGGGAAGACAACCAGTGACAAAGAGATGATGTCTCTGAGCAAGGAGAGTGGCTAAAACAGCAGGGGTGACAAAGTTCAGTAACAAAACTTTCGGTCAGATGTCTCTTATTCTTTGGCATCCTACACTCCCTCGTGGCTGGCAGGCAGTAATCACCTTTCAAGGAGTCAGTTCTGTATCCTGTCGTTCAGGTGCCTCCTCTTCCAAACACATAGCAGCACCATCAGACTCTGGAACTGAGTTTTCAGACATCAGGAAAAGTCATTTTCCATCCAAAAAGAGCAGAGCTTCTTCAGCTTCATAGGCCAGGGATGGTAATTGCTGTCACTCTGGGAAGAGAGGATCTTGCTGAGCGTCTCTCTCTGTCCTACACTCACATACAGAAGGGTGGTTTCTACTTGCTCCCTGCAGCACACACAGTCATACCTTAAAATCCGTATTTGGAGAAGCAGTTACATCAACTAACACAGAAAAAGCCAGGGCAGTGGCAGGAATGCCTGTTCTCCTGGTTCCCCTACAACGCACCCTGTCTCTGCTTCACACATTTAAAGGCAAGAGTCTGCAAAGGAAACAGAATTTAGCCCTTACAAAGATTTCACAGCTTCTCATTTTTGACAACCAGTCTCTCCTGTTGTGATGTAGGAGTGAGGTACAACCAGCAGCCAGCCAGTGAGGCAGAGTCCTCCAGCAGCAGCCACCATGGCAACAGCTCCATGGTGACCACTCAAACTATCCCGCATCAGGTTTCTCCGCCTGGACTGGAGCCCAGTCAGAACCTGCTGAGCACAGACACTAAGCTGGTAAGTGATTTATACTTAAGTTCTGGTGACTGGAGGACTTTTGGACCTCTGCCTGCAGTCACAATACGGACTACTCAGAAGCAGATTTTTCCTAGAAACTCTTAAAACCACCTTCTTGCAGACATAGCACACAGTCACTTTGCACTGATCATGTAACATGAGGTACCCCGAGATATACATGCCTTCCAAACTGCTGGTGATGATGGGTATTAGAGCATAGAAGCAAGTGTAGCCATTACCTTATGATCAATCAAAACAGACTATTTGAAAAATCAGAGCTAAAGGTATTACATGATCTCCCTCTTCTCAAGAAACCTGTCCTCTCCTTTCTCCAGTGAGATTCTCATCTCATTTACACATCTCTAGATAGCTGATCAGACATCAGTGGGACTAACAGAACAGGGACCTATTCTTACATCTATCTTACCTGTAAAAATGAAGCCCAAGCCCAAATCACTGAGACAGGTACTGGATATCTAGGTTGTAGCAATTCTGCCTTCTCAAAGCCAATTTTCTTTTGAGATCTGAGTAGACCTTCTCCCACATAATTATCAATGAGGCAGTAGAACTATGTAACTGATGATTTTCAGTTTGCACATGTTCCCTTGCTTAGAGGGAAACAGTTGGCAGAGATCTGCATTAATGCATTCTGGCCTGAGGCAAAGCTATGGCCACTGTAAATGAGTGTGATTTAATTCTAGTCAGTCACTCTCTGCTGGCTTTCTGGTCTCTTTGTGAAGAAGACATCTAAAACTGATACCAAGGCGATTTGTCCCACTGTTTAACCTGTTGGTACTTACCAAAGATTCTTTACAGCTTTTTGTCTGAGAGGATAAAAGAAAAAAGTATAATAAAAAGCACTGAGCTTTCTCTCTCTGCCAGATTATTAGAATGCTTTTTTCTTGCTCCACAGTACTTCATACAGGTCTTTAAAGGGCCTTGCAAACTCAAAACCCCATTAAAGCACAGGCACAGGTTACGTACTTCAATTTAGAGGCTGAGAGAACAGACAAGTTATTAAATTTCTCAATGATACACTGAATCATCAAGACACACAAGTACAGAGCAGCCCTTGTACTCTTCCTCTCTAATGGCAGGGAACTGCCAGGTAATGCAGCCTAAGGAACATGATGCAGAGGGAAGAAGTGTAAGGAAACTTTACAGCAACTCCTTTAAAATCTCAATCCAAAAACTCACTGGCTACTAAAAGCCAATTGCTGGGAGAAAGGGTAATTACAGCCATTTCTCATAGGAAAAGGTGAACTAAGAAAGAGGAACTCCTGGATTCTGTGCTGCGGCTAAAATTGCTATGTAAAATTACACGAGCTTCTTAATTCCAGAACATCATCTTCCACCCTCAGCTATTAAACAGAAGATATCTTTCCCTGTAGAGAATGCAGTGCGACTAATCTCATTCTTCTTGGTAAAACCCTTATGACTTCCTAAATGTGAAAGAACTAAACCAGCAAGGATTTACTCTTAACATTTCAACAGCTGACCTTTGCTAGTTAATATATGAACACAGAGAAAGTGCAGACAAGCAAAAGTGAAGCCTTTCCAGTTAGCAAGGGGTCAGAACAGGCAGGAAGAGGGAGAATGATGTTTATCACAGCTGTGGGACTTGCCATACTCAACCTGCTGCAGATGGCATTTTCACCATCTTCCTTTTCACACAGGTCTCAGCTCCTGGTGGAACTCTCCCTCCTGTTAGTACCCTGACTGCCTTGCACAGCCTAGAGCAAAATCCACATGCACTGAGCCAGCAAACTCAGAACCTTATCATGGCATCACTGCCAGGTGTAATGGCAATTGGAGCTAGTGAGACCTCATCTCTCGCACCAGCATTCACCAACACTGGTGCCTCCACCCTGGTGATAGGTGAGTAGTGTCCTGTAATGACTCTGTTTATCAGGACTCAGACTAAAAGCTACCTGTACTTGTTAGGATTCCCTGACTCATTTTCAGAGACTAAACCACTGGGTTGGCACCTGGAGAAATTGTCACAATGCTACAAATCTTCTGCAGCACTACTCGCAAGTACCAATGGTATTAAGGCACAGATGTTCCTTAGTCACGTTAGAATTCAGTTACACACAAACTCACACATTAAAAGCAAGGGACTTTACAGTCCAGTCACAGAATCACAGAACATTAGGGATTGGAAGAAACCTCAAAAGGTCATCCAGTCCAACCCCCTGCCACAGCAGGATCACCTAGACCAAGTCACACAGGAACATGTCCAGGCGGGTTTTAAACACCTCCAGAGAAGGTGACTCCATAACCCCCCTGAGCAGCCCCTTCCAGCGCTCTGTCACCCTCACTGTGAAGGAGTTCCTTCTCATATTTATGACCCATGCTAATGTTTTGTCTTGCTGCTCTGCATCTTCCCAAAAATAAATATAACACTTCCTTAAAGCAATGAAAACTGAAGCATGTTCAATCGTGCTTGAAAGACAAAACACCCCGTTCTACTTCCTGCAAAGAGCAGCATAAGTCTTTGGAATCCACAGCACTAATTGCTATTTTTTTGTATTTTTCACTTTGACAGTTTTCTGAACTTGTGTGAGATTTCTTTTAATTCCATGATTAGTCTACTGCCAAAGGAAAATAAAATCTCCTCCTCTACTTTCTTCCCAAGAAGAAAGACTTTGTTTTGTTTCACAGTGACAGCTGCAAACTCATTTCCATTTCCTCGTTTATATCCAAGAGTATTATATGGACTCTAATTCTGGGCAAACAAATAAAGAAATTGGGGATTAAAACACAGTGGGAATCACTCAGTGCTGAACAGACTTGCTGATTTGTAGGATTTGCTGGGCAGTTCAGCAGCCCAAGCAAAAGGAGCTTAAACTCTGTTCCATGTGGCTGGACAGCTAGAGCACAGTTCTCCCCATGGCCAACAGCTTCATTAGAAAAAGAATAAAATTAAGTGGATCCTGTCATGATGCTCTGAGTTTACTTCTGAGCAAGGCTTCCCCAGTGAAACTCTGTATCAAGTTATTACTGAACTGGAAGGTGATTTATCCTGATCCATAAGGAACAAACAGAAATCAGAGGTGGTTTTACGGTGCCTGTCTACACCGTACATTTTGCACCCTCACACTTCATCTTCACAGGCATGACGTCTATGCTTCATCACAGGTAACAAAATGAGCATCCGAGAAGCAAGATCCAAAATCACCCTGTGACGACAGGCCAGCCACGACAACTATTCCAGATACCCCTACTGTGGGGCAGCCACTATCCTCCCATAGGGTGTGACATTACTGTCATCAGTCCTTGTTTTTCAGGCCTGGCCTCAACCCAGCCCCAGAGCGTCCCTGTAATAAACAGCATGGGGAGCAGCCTCACTACCCTGCAGCCCGTCCAGTTCTCCCAGCAATTGCACCCGTCCTACCAGCAGCCTCTAATGCAGCAAGTCCAGAGCCACATCAACCAGGGCCCCTTCATGGCTACCATGGCCCAGATACAGAATCCACACGGTAAGAACATCAACTCGTTTGTACAAACAAATAACTACAAAATAAGACTGTATGGAGCTTTTGCTCGGTCCTTCACGTTGCAGCACTCTATTTTCCTCTTCTATTATTGTTGGCTTAACTTCAAAATTATTTTTCTGAGCATTCATCTCCCTGTCCCTCCACTCCCATGGTTTTGGCAGGTTCACATGCATGAGGAAAACAACTCAGCCGAACCAGTCTCATGCAAAGCTGCAACATCCACGTGATCTTGTTTTCTTTCACGCACAGCTCTCTACGGCCCCAAGTCTGAAGTGACCCAGTACACACACACAGGACTCTTACCACAAACCATGGTGATAACAGATACAGCCAACCTCAGCGCCCTGACTAACCTGACACCAACTAAACAGGTAACAGCCCTTGTTCCCCTACCTTAGAACTGCACCACTCTGCAGGCAGCTCCTCGCTTGTCAAAGACTTTTTGGGGGTGTATTCTGTTGTCCTAGTAGGATGATATTTCTTATATCCTGATCTTGCTGGCACTAGCTGCAATACTGGAGGCACTAGAGCAAGTTCTTCACTGCATCATCAAAGAGGATTTCATCTCCCTGGAATCAGTACCTGCTCACTCTTCTCTTGTGCCTGTTAGAAGGAACGAGGAAACCAGACACTGTTAACTTTCTTTTCTCTAGGCATTCACATCTGACTCAGAGACCCACACAGAGTCTGGGATGCATACACCAGTGTCACAGGGGCCAACGATACACTTACAGAACCAAGACACAAGCATCCAGCACCTTCAGCCAGGCCCTCGCCTCACCTCAAGCCCTGCTGGTAAGAGTAACAGCCACTGTCATCTTAATGTACTGCCTAGTTTGTCTTGCAAACATTGTAAACTCCAGTTAGAAAATGGTAACTAGGGATCACCACACTTTAAGAGATCTCTACCAGTGTCTTGGAGGGGCTGGAAAGCAAGGAAAAAACTGAGAGCTCAGTCTGTGTAAGGCCAGACTGTGGAAATGGAACCTTTCTTCAGAATCTAGAAAGGAAAAGAACCTGAAAAATATTGACAAAATCAGCATCCAGTCTTGTTTTCAGGGGTGGAAAGCTCAACACTCCCTCACAAAGAGATCTCAGTCAGATCTTCCCAGCTGTAAGATAAGAACTAGGACATTAACAATTGACTAGAAACCTGAACACTCAACTCTGAAGATTGTTGCCCTCAATGTTTTCAGGATAGCCATGGACCCAAGCTAGGCATATAATGGTACACAAAACAGGACAAGGAGTTACATCCCCATGCCAGGAGAGTTCAGACATGCTGGAAATGTGAGTGCACCCACACACCATAAGGGGTGAGAATTTGTACTTACTTTCTGCCTGTGCCTTTGACAGTGTCCTCCAGCAGCCTGGTGCTGTACCAAAGCTCTGACTCCAACAACAGCCACAGTCAGCTGCTGCCATCCCCTCACAATGTCATCGAGACCTTCATCTCCACACAGATGGCATCCTCCACTCAGTAATCAAGACAACTAGCTTAAGAATGACTGCCATGACCAATCCCTGTCAGATGCAGCTTCAACTGAGTTTGTCATCACTGCCGCCACTACCTTCCATGGAACAGAAAGGCTGCTGCACTTAGCTGACCTCCAGCCCCTACTGCCTCGTACAAATCCCTTACTCAACTGCCTCCTTGAGAGTTGTCTCAGACTTAAGATGGAAGCCATGGAAAGATGATAGTGGCACTGATAATATCCACTGCCCTCCAGAAAGCAGACAAAAATCAAACCCCACAAGCCAGACTAGAAGGACCAGATGTCTCTTTGTGGCTGCTCAAGACAAAAACCCATCATGACAGGGATCTGAATGCAATATGGCAAAAAACACTTTCATCCCACTCAGCCTTCATCAAGCTCAATATGTACAAACCTGCCAACGCCAGACTAAGCCTTGCAGAAAAGAGCGAAGCTGAGCTGCCAAAGAAGGGACATCATCTTTAAAACATCCTTTGCTATAAGGAAGCATCAATGGGAACTATGAGAAATAACAGTATCTTGGAGGCAAGAGTGAGAGAACCTGGATCCTGACTATGCAATGAAAAACACCAAGAACCAGATGTAGGAATAGCTTGGCACAAACCTGTCAGATCACTGACTACAAGCTACAATTCCTTTAATTAACTACAAACATACCAAACATTCTTGGTTGACAATGACCTGCTCTAAAATCATGCTATCCTAGTGGAAATGGCTTGGTTATTTTTGATATAGCTCTGCTTTGTTTTAAATGCAGAAATTAAAGTTCAACAGCAGCAAGGAGATTCCAGTTCTCTGTATTACCCACGTGGATTCTCATCTAGTGTGAGTTGCTGAATGAGTCAGGGGATGGCACTCACAGGTCCCTGTTGCTGCACAACAGCTGGAAAGTTCTCACGCTCCACAAAGAGCAGAGGTTCCTGCAGTTGTTCTCTATAAAGATGTCAGCTTGGATTCATTTCACAGATTGTGGTTCATTCTAGGCTTCCCTGTAGGCTTGATTCTGTAGTTCTTGATATGCAAATAATTACCCTTGGGTGTAAGACTCACACTAAATGAAGGTTTTTAGCCCCTAGGATCTACTTATATAACTCTTCTTCTAATTATTCCTCTCTATTCACTCTCAAGGTTCACATCATTGATATGTCACTAGCCAGACAAGAAAAAAAGCCCAAATCAATGTATTTTTGTCTTTATGACCAAAACAGAGCTATTCTGTTAACTGTGAAACAGAGGAAAGGTTCTTGAGACTAGAGCGTGTTCAAGACTCTTAAAAGGTTAAGATACAAGAAAGAATAAAAAAAAAAAGAAGAATCCTAATGGTGAATGGTCTAGAGGATCCTGCTCTGGCAGGGGAATTGGACTAGATGATCTTTCAAGGTCCCTTCCAATCCCTGATGTTCTGTGATTCTGTGATCGTAACTGGAAATTTCAAAATTGCAGCTGCCTATCACAGTTTCTATTGATAAGAGTTTTCTCTGGATACCATCAACCATCAGAGAATAATTTTACTAACTATATTTGCTGAGGATTTTTATCCTAGAACTGTTTCCTAGTCTCCCACGTGCATCAACCGCAAATACATAATCACCACAAAACAAGTGAATGGGTAATGTTTAGACCACTGTGCACTTAAAACCCCAGGTATTAGCTTGAGTACACTGAAGTTTCAAGTGCCCCTAAGCCAAGTAACTTCTGCTGGCACATTGAGTTAGATTACAAGCCAATTTTCTACTTAGCTTCTCCATTTTTGGGCGCCAACTGTGTTTTCTTGATTAAAAAACAGCAAGAATCTTACAGCAGGAAAGAAAACATCTTGGGTTTTCCCACGCTCAGAGAACAGCAGTTCACTATTTTGGTTTCTCTTGTCTGGCTTTCTGGTCTCCTGAACACAACCAATAACTTAGAGCTATGGAAACCCAACAATCTCGAAAACTGAATAACAGTGTTTATCCAGTAACAGGTCATTTCCTGAAATACTGGAACCAACTAGGAGTCATACTGAAAACTACCAAAACCACTGTATTTCAGAGACAAAAGTCACAGTCAACCAAAATAAGTCCTAAGACACAGTGACTTTTAAGTTACGCTTAAGACTTTCCTGTAGCAATTTCATAGCACCCTCATTTCACCAAGCAACTAAACAGCGCTCTTCAGCCATCTTTATGTCTGCTGGAGGAGCCACTGGAATACAACAGAAAGCCACTGTTGTACAAAACCTGCCAAATTAAAAAAGTCTAGCAGTGTAGTAAGAATTTAATAACAACAAATGCCATGAAAAAACAACATATTAAAAGAAATTTCAACAGATACAACTTGAACAACCCTGAAATAAGCTCACTGCACAATGTTTATATGCAGGGGTCCTGAAGAAGGGCAGATTACAGAGGATTAGTAACATGACAGGTTTCAGCAACAGATTGTTATGACACAGCTAAAAAAAAAATGAAGAGGCCCTGATATCTGACAGAATGCTCTGATAAATGAGTCTCCCACAAGCTGGAGCTATTCTTAGTAGACATCTAGGAGAAGGGAAAGAGAAAAAGGAGTTGATCACCTGTTGCCATGTAAACCAAATTCAATTCATCAAATACTTTCTCCAGGACACAAGATTTAGTTTCATGATGTGAAGGAAGAGGCCAGGAGGGATGCAGCTATGATTACATCCCTCTGTCACGCAAGTCTGTGCACAGTATTTAATCCTTTTACGCTTGGTCTGCATAAGCAGCATAGATTGCTGCTGCGCTGGAACAATGTTCCCTTCCCCAAGGGGTGCCAACAACATAGGAAGTCACTTAATTAGACTTTCAGGCCACTGAGCTTTTAGAACAGAAGCTCTGCCAATTAGTTTTCCCTCTTCTGCAGCAACTCTGGTTGTTAGGGTTTTTTTCAGCATCCTTCATCCATCATAATCACTTGCCACTCGCAGAGCATAATCTTTATTGCTTTTTTTCCTTTTTCTTCTTCACAACTTCTGGTAACGTGGACTTCTCCGGATGTTTGCTGTTCTTTCTCTCATACTGTCCATTAGCAGACACCAACTGTGGAAAATCTTTGCAGGTCCAGTCACCCTCTGCTGGGTCTGTTGTTTTCTCTTGAATATTGTTTTCTCTCCTCATTTTCTTTTTCTTCTTTTTCTTCTGTCTGTGCTCTACACAACCCTCAATCTGATTCTGGCTGGAATCCTGGGACAGTACAGGAAAAGCACTTTGCTTCAGAATGTCTGTGGCTGACACAGCAGCCTCTTGGCACCTTTTCCACTCTTGGTCACTGTCAGTGTCACTGGAAAGGTAGCAAAAGGAAGTTAAATCACACTTTTGCCTTCAATTCATCCAAAGCACAGAGTAATCTGAGAACACCTGATAACCACCCAGTGGCTCTGGAACTTCAGTAACTACAGTTACCATTTACCCAGTTTGAAGTCTCTACACACACTAGGAGGGGAAATAATGTCTCCCACAAACATTTCTAGTTCTGCAGCACTAAAACAAACAAAAGTAATCAGCTGGCACCTCACCTGGAACTAGATGGCCATCTCCTCCTTGCTGCAGGGCAAGGCTCTGGTTTCCCACAGTCTCCTGGGACAGAGGAAGAGAAGAGGCGAAAACCTAAAACACGTAAAGGGGAATATTAAACATTATATAAAACAGAGTGAAAGCAATCACCAACAATCTCCTTGGGAAGCCTCACTGCTATGATGTTATTGTTGTAGTGCTTAACAGCAATTATTTGAGACTGTCTGGGAGGACTGAGGGCACAAAGGTCGCAGCTTCAAAGTAACAGCCTTCATGGACACTAACAGAAATTCTGCTATTGCAAAGACTTCCTAGTCAGCTGAGTACACAAGTAGCAGTGGACAGGAGCCATCCCACTCATCATTTAACTAGCAATGTCATAGAGCAGCCACAGCAGTTGTTGCTAGAACTCACCATCATCTGCAGAGTCAGACTGTTGCACGGAAGTTTGATAAGGTCCTGATGAGCATTTTGAGATAGTGATGAAACTAAACAGAAAACCCCAGTCAGATCTTAGACAGGTTTAGGCAAGCTGATCTCATGATGCATATTTCTAAGAAATAAGACTATGGGCAGATATTACACAGCTTCTTAGATTTTCCTTAGTGAAGCTGTTTCACCTCCTACTTTCAGAGCTGACCATGTCTTCTCTCTTGCTTGCCACAAGAATTACTTTAAACTAGCATTTATAAAGCCAACTCTAAACACCAGGAATTATGGCTTTTCAGGGCCACAGCTGCACAATAAAGACAGTCAGAGGCATAAAGCCAGTGCAGCCCTGAATGCCAGTGCAACCCTGAATCAGGTATTGGTTTAGTTCATAAGAATGAATGAAAGATTTTCGTGGTGCCTTTTAAATTATAAAGGAGTTAAGGCACCCAAATTCTACTTCTTCCTTCCCACAACAAATTCACCAAAGAGCCAAATGGAGACAGGCAGTACTACACAGTCTTTACCAGAGGGGTACAGCACACAGGCCACGTCAGCTCACAGAATATTGTGAGTTTGCATTAGATACATGAATGAAGGAACAAGAAACTACTTTTCCATTTCCAGGTTGCACTCAGCTCTTGAATTTCCTGTGTTTTGCACACAAAAGCATCAGTGTAGTTAACCCATAGCACAAACTTTTTTAGCACTGCGTGTCCATACCTGTCTAGCATTGCTCCCAGTTTCTTCGCAACATGTGCTCTAAACCCTGGTGTTGTCTGTAGCTCATTCCCATCTTCATCATGATCATTCACCTCACGCCTGTTTAAGATAAGAGTCGCCATAATTATCTCTTTCCAGGTCTGCAACATCTGGTGCTCTTGCCCAAACCGGAGATAAGGGACTGTATAATCTCTGGCTCTCTAGTAATCAAACCATACTTGATAGGGAAGACAGCTAAGGACGATGGAATATAGCTCAGCAGGAACAGCTCAGTTCTCATGAGAGAGATAAAAACCATTTACCGATCTCTATCACAGTAATTAGATGATTTTTCTTATTGAAATAGCCTACAAAAGCAAATAAATTATGCCAGGACACCCCTTCTCTTACAAGTAGTTCCTGTACATGTTATCACAATTCATATAAAAATCAGGATAGTGTTTCATTAGAGTACCTGGTTGACTGCCTTCAAAACTGGAAATGCTACAAACTTGGATATGACAGCATCATGTCTACTGCAAATTCAGATGCTGCTTTCCAGATGACATGCTACATTTTTTGAAAAGTCTGAGATTTCTGTACTAGTTCCTTCATGAGACCGTTACAGAGTAGGAAGATACCTGACAGAACTAAAAATGTCACTGGCTGCAGTGCAAGGTTTCAGCTTCTATATTCCACAGCTGCTACGAGGATGAGAAGGGCATTTAAAACGCCTATTAGCTTTTTCAGACTGAAGCATCATTTCAGATTATGGTTGGACTAATTCCTAAAACAGAACATGCTCTCCCAGAAGTTTCACAAACCTCTGTGTAAGCAGCACAAATACAAAAAACATTACAGCAAAACCCGAGCCTGGAATCAGACAGTAAGACAGCAATACCTTAGGCTAGGCTGAGTGGACTGAGACCGGGCCTTGGCAGAGCCACCTGATGAAGAAGTAAAGGCAAGTTGAAAAGACCCTTGAGCTCTTTAACCGCCTTCTAACACACGGAGTGTTACAGCATGGGGACCCTGCCTGAAAGCCAATCCACGGCCGCCTTCGGGGAAAAAGTTAAGAGGGGAACGGGAGAGTCGCCACGGGCCAGACTGTGGCAGAGGGGCTGCCACGGAAGGGGCGTTGGTTCGGCCTCAGGCCGCGGGTAGCCGAGACCCCTCCCAGACCCCCGCCGCGCCCCTGCCTAGCCCGCGCTCTGGACAACCGCTCGGGACAACCCGGGGCAGGGGTGTCCACGGAAGGGCTGGCGTCGGCCTGGCGGAGAGTGGGGAATGGGGCAGGACACGCCGCCGCTGCGGCGGGATGGAAGAGCCCGTTTGTCCGCCGGCCCTCACCGCCGCACGGCCCCGCCTGCGCGGCGCAGTCCCAGGCGGCCTCCCGGAACCGCGCTGTCGCCTCGCTGCTCTCGGAGTCCGAGCCCGAGCCCGAATCCCGACCCGCGCCGTTGCTGGGCGCCGCCATGTTGCGGGCGCGGGGTGCGCTGGGGGCTGGAGTCCGGGGGCGGACCCCAGCAAGATGGGCGCGGCGGGGCTGGCCCGGGGAGCCGCAGCTCCCACCGGGAAATGAGCTGTTGCGTGCCGGGAACGGCGAGGACGCGGGTGTGACAGGCAGAGTCGGAACATCTCCGCTGGATGTCTGTTCCGTCCCCCGGAGGAGAGCGGGGCTGCTGCCGGCCGTGGTGAGAAACCCTAAAGGAGCAGCGAGGGGACCCAGGCGGCCCCACTGCTGCTTCCCACAGCCCCTTCCCTGGGTTCGGGCTACTGGGGAAGAGCAGATGGAAGGTGGCTGAAAGTAAACGTGTCTTGTTTTTCGTGTCCATCTGGTGCTGAGCAGCCTCCTTTAACAGGTGCCATGCGGGAAAATAAGGTATCTCAGCTCAAAGAGTGACAAACAGACTGGAGATACCAGAAAGCCCAAACTGCTTTTGTGTTTGTAGAAAAACAGACTTCTTCGAAAGTAGAGATGGGGAAAGAGTGAGCAATTAGAAGGCTATGGGGAGATCTTTCAGCAGCCTTCCAGGATCTGAAAGAAGCAAGCTGGAGACAGACTTTTTGCAGGGGCTTATAGGGACAGGACAAGGAGAAATTGCTTTAAACTGAAAAAGGGGAGATTTTTATTAGATACAAGGAGGAAAGTTCTTCACTGTGAGGGTGTTGAGGCACTGGAACAGGTTGCCGATGCCCTAACCCTGGAAGTATTCATGGGGCTCAGAGCAATTTCTGTCTAGTTGAAGACATCCCTGCCCATGGCAAGAAGGTTGGAACGGAAAGATCTTTAAGGTCCCTTTCAACCTAAAACATTCTAATACTGTAACAAAGTTCTCAGCACTGTATTGCATTTGATGACATCTGAAATGGCAATTCCAGTGCTTCAGAACCGCTGACTAACAGCACTCAAATCGTAGCTACACATTTTAGGTTGTAGACACCATGAAGACTCCTCAGCTCATGCAGGGGAAAGAAAATGTGCATCTCCTCTGCTTGTGCCTTTTGGAACTGCTTTGTCATAAATACAGAGTGGCAAGTTCCAAAGATAACAAATGTAACTCCAAAAGGGCATTAAATCTTTAACTTGAAAAACCTGAGGATTGCATGGGAGGTGTTCTATTCAGGGCTCTTACCTAGCTTGTCTTGGTGGATCTTTCATTTTAACAACAAATACCCTTCTGGCTGTTTCCTTCTAATTGGCTGTTTAAGGCATGGGGATTTCTGTTACAGATTGTGACTATTTCTATCATTTGCTTTCACGGATGTCAAGTGCCACATGCTTCAAAGCATGTTTTACTCCAGCAGATCAGGCAAAGTTCAGTGTGCTCATGGGCCTACTCTTTGAAATACAGCAACTTCCAGAGACACATCCAGAAAGAAACAGACAGGGCATGGCACATACCAGAAAGAGCTGTATGGACTTCCACCTTTTTGGTGTGGTATTGAAAGCACAAAAGTGAAATGAGCAGAAGCTCTTGGAAGTGGCTCTTGATTAACAAAAGCAAAAGGTCACAGTCAGTCAGGATTTCATGGAAATTTCAAGGAAGAGTATTCCAAAATGCCAATTTTAATACTGAATTAAGATGGCATTGGGTTGAAAATACAAGTAAATCAAGGAGAACTGGTGAAATATTGAAAAGGTATTCAAGTACTTGGATTCCTGATATGTGTATGACATTTGTAATTAAGAATTTTGTGATAGGGTTTGTGTGTCCCATAAATACAATATTTGATAATCTAGGGGCTTTGATAATGAAAAGGTGACTAAATCAAAATAATTTATTCTCATGCACACCACAATAATGAACCAGCAACCAGGGCACAAAGAACTCTAAGCAATTACTGGCTACCAGCTACGCTGAAGAACAATACATATTTCACCATTAGAATATACATAAATTATACTTGTATTCCTATTATGTATGTGAAAGATAGCTCTTCGAAAGCCAATTTCTTAACTTCAGCAAGGAAAGCATTCTCTTGCATCACTTATTGCCATTCAACATAATTATTCCTTGCCACTGGGAGTAAATCTGAATGTCCTATGTATATTCTCCAGTTGATCTGTTTTAAATGAGTCTCTTCCACTTCTGTGAACCTTAGCTGTAAACAAGACTATCATTTTCATCCTCTTCTTGTATATCATCCTTTCTATTATCCAGTCTTATTCACTGTGTTTAAACACTACTTACTATAATATCAATAATCAACCTGTGTTACTTTTTATGCTGCAATTTTTTTAACTCCAGACATATATGGTGACTAGTACAAGATGGTCCAAATTTCAGAAGCTCATATTTGTTTGAATCACAGAATCACAGAACATTAGGGATTGGAAGGGACCCTGAAAGATCATCTAGTTCAATCCCCCTGCCACAGCAGGATCACCTAGACCAAGCTGCACAGGAACATATCCAGGCCGGTTTTAAACGTCTCCAGAGAAGGAGACTCCACAACCCCCCTGGGCAGCCCCTTCCAGAAGAACCTCTCTTGATCTGCTAACCACCCCTATTCTGATCCATCCCAGGATGCCGTTGGCCCTCTTGGCCACAAGAGCACATTGCTGGCTTATGGTCATCCTGCTGGCCACCAGGATCCTCAGGTCCCTTTCTCCTACGCTGCTCTCCAACAGGTTAGTCCCCAACCTATACTGGTACCTGGGGTTGTTCTTGCCCAGATGCAAGACTCTACACTTGCCCTCATTATATTTGATTAAATTTCTCTCTGCCCAGCTCTCCAGTCTGTCCAGGTCTTGCTGAATGGCAGCAAAGTCTGCTGGGGTGTTGGCGACACCACCCAGCTTTGTGTCATCAGCAAACTTGCTGACAGTACTCTGTAATCCCTCATCCAAGTCATTAATGAATAGCTTGAATAGGACTGGTCCCAGTACTGACCCCTGGGGGACTCCACCAGATACAGGCCTCCAAACTGGACTCTGTCCCATTGACCACTACTCTCTGGCTTCTGTCCTGCAGCCAGTTCACGATCCACCTTGCAACCAATCCACATGGCCTCAGTTTGGCTGCAAGGATGCTGTGTGAGATACCATTTAATACCTTTGGAGCCTTGTTAACTTATTAATCTGATACTACACTGAGATGCCAGATTCTTGTTGGAAGCTGTGCCAGACCATGCTGCTTTACTGTCTTGTTGAAAACAAGACAGCCTGCTTTCTTGGAAAATTTTCACGGACAGCAAATACACTACTAGTGGGTAGGACAGCATTGCAGTATCTGTCCTTATGCCATAAGCACTGTAATTTCTGATACTCTCTTCACTTCAACTACACATTTGCCAGCATGACACATCAGTGTCTATGGCAATTCCAGCAAGCCAGCTGCACAACCACTTTGACATGGGTTTTGTCAAGCCTACAAGCTACTGGAGGCAGTATTAAGTTTCAGTACAGCTGTGGTTTTATACTGCTGAAAACTTCCCAATTTACTTGTTTCAACCTCCATACTAGTGTGGTCCCAGGTCACCTCAGTCACTATCCTGGGCTTCTGTCTCAAAGATCACCTGGCACAACTCCCCCCTCTTCTTAGCTATTCTCTTGTACGGCTCGGCCTTGGTTTAGGATTCACTCATCCTCCGCTGTGTAAAACAAGCACTTTTGTGCTGCTTTCTGTCTTGGTGTCTTCAGGATTGGTCAGGCACCCTCGGAGCACAAACAAAACCCTTCAGAGGTGCCTTCTTGGTCACCTCTCTCTGTGGCTCTGAACCACTACTTCAGACACCAGGTCCTCTCTCTCTCCCTCCCTTCCTTCTGTACCTCTCAGTTTCTCACAGCTGTGTAAATACCTTTACAAAGCCCTCCGTTCCCATCCCGGAGACTCTCCTCTGCTCACACCGGCGAACTATTTGTTCCCCTCAAAGCTGCCTTCCTTCTTCCCTGCCTCAGGCGAACACTTGCTGCCGTTGACGACAGGAGGTTTCTGCCCTCTCAAGGCCTCACGCCGAACAGGCGGCACAGCCCCCATAGGGGCAGAGCGAAGGCTCCCGGGAGGCCACGGGCCGCAACTGCCGCCAGCCTAAGCGCTTTCCGCCGAATCGGCTCTCCGCTAAGGTAACTACGGGCCGGGGGTTCCGGACAGGGAGCAGCCCCCAGCCCGTTTTCATGGAGCAGCTGCGGATAACCCCCAGGCACGGGTGAGGCCCGGGCGGGCGGACGGACGCGGCCCAGCGCGGCGGCGGCGGGAGGACGGTCCCTTCCGCCAGGGCCGGGCTTCCGGGCGATCAGGTGACGGCGGGCGCTGGCGGGGAGCGGCTCCACGGCCCGGGGCTGCTGCGAGGGAGCAGCGAGACCCGCCGGTGAGCCGAGTCGGGCCCGGCTGGTGGGGTGGAGCGGGTAGCGAGCCGGGGCCGGGCGGCAGCTTTGAGGCACAATGGGAGCGGGTCGGGGCCGAGCCGAGCCGGGGCCGCTGGAAGGCCGGTGCCGCCAGCGCCCGTTCGGGACGAGCGAGGTGGCCGAGAGCGGGGCGTGGCCGCTGCGGGAGTCCGGTCAGGCTCCTGGTAGCCTGACTCTTGCCCCGCTTCCGCAGCTCTGGGCTCGGCCCAGCGCCCCCCAGGCCCGATGGGTACCGGTCTCACTGTCAGAGCTCCGGCCCGCAGGGCCCGGCGCCGCCCGTGAGGGTTTTGGTTCGAAACCCCCGGTTTTACCGGCGCAGGAGTGCTGGCCCTGCCTGTCCCAGCGGCAAAGCTGGAACCCTCTGCGAGGAGAAGCGCCTGTTCCGAGTTAGATAAATGTCTGGCTCTAGGTATGGTGGCACAGTGGTAGCTCCTGGTACAAACCATTATTTTATTTGTTTCTCTGTTGGGAATTGCTTATTGCCAATTAAACCACCACGTCACAACTCCTTCAGTTTGTTCTTGCATTTTGCTGCTAACCTGGTTAGCCCTCTTAAAGGGCTTTTAATGTTTTACATAACGCTCCAGGAAAATGCTCAGGCAGTGTTACCCAACTGGTTAGATCCATTTTCTTTTCTTTGTTTTTTTTCTTTTTCTTTGGACTTTATGAGGTAAGAGGATAAAATCTTCATCTGGAGATTTGTGCAACACTTTCTTGGAGTCTGTATTCTGCTTTTCTGGAACGATTACTTCAGTTGCTCGCTTTTTAGGATTGTTGTTTCTTTGCGAGGTCAGTGGAACCCATAGTGGAACCCATAGTTACCAGAAGAGCCTTTCAGCAGGGCTCTTATCCTTGAAGCAGCGACTGTAACACAGGCGTTTGTTGCAGAATCCCAATTAATGAAATGAGGCCAAGCAAGGACACACTGGTCTGCCAGGCAAACGGCTGAAGTTGCCGGAGCAGGTGGTCGCGTACACTTGTATGTTGGGACCACTTGATGCTAGTAGTGAAGAGCAGGTACATGGTGCTGTTACTGGTTTACAGGAAGTGAAAAGGTGAACTTGGAAAATGTTTCCGAGGTGTTAAAATGTGACGTGATGTGGGACAGAAGAAAAAGGTAGTGAGAGATAAATGTGTATGTAATGATTAACAGTAGGAATTCAGTCACGTGTTTGCTAAGAATATCTAATAGTGACTGTTAAGAAGTAAATGTACTTTCTTCTGGGTACTGTCAGCAATTATAAAATAAGGTTAACTCTTTGTTTTACTTCAAGACCAGGCAGTTGTAGTAGGTTAAGAATTAGATTTATCTTGAACTTACAAGTGAGTGTTCATATAAACTGAGTAATACTTTTAGATTTAGATATAATTTCTCCTATTTATAAAATTTGGCAGAACTATCTGAAAATGACATTGTCGTTGTAGTAATGAACAGGTTTTCCTTTTGATTTAAACAGCAAGAAGTTCAGAAACTAAATTTGAACTCGTTTCGGGAACAAGCTAGGTATGGATTGTTTCAGTAATCCAAATTACAAGATCCTAATCCTAATAAAATAAGATTTATTTGGAAAAGTACAGGGAAGTGTCTTTCCTGTGGAGTTTTACCCCCAATAATGCTCTTTTTAGTTCATTGCTATGTGTTTGGTACTGCAAAGTGAAACAAAGTTTGGGCTTTAAACTATTCAGAGTCCTGTATTCTCACCAGAAATTTTTCTCAGTGCTCATGAAAGAAGATTGAAAAGTAAATACTTCAGACATGTTAGTGTTGTAGTGCTGTGAACAAGTAATCTACCACTGTTTCATACAGATGACATTAGCTCTGTCTTTCTCAGGTTGAATTATTGTTCACCTGCTGTGTTTGCACTGGAAGGTTTTGTATGCTTTAACTTGTGGTGGAGACTCATGAAGTGTTTCTCTTGTATTCATAAGAGTCAGGTCAGTGTACTTTGGCAAATGCAGTCATTTTTCATTTGCTCAGTGCAGAAGCATGATCTTTTACAGTAGCCATTGGATTTGCATTTTCCTGGTGTGCAGTTTCTCCCACTAGATTTCTTGATTTTGTTTTTGAGTATTTGAGTAAAAATGTCTTGGCTTGTAGTGAGATTTATGCACCACAGTTACACACAGTATGTAGACCTTAGCAGTGCCCTGCACTTACTTCTTTCATGGACCTCCGGTGCTCTTAAGTTGTCATAAAACTTACGAAGTTCCATTTCACTAGCTCTTTCAGCCATGCTTATTCTTTACTCAACTTGGTGAGATTTGTGCTGGATCCCTAAAGACGTATTTTTGTTTCCATGCTCCACTAGGCTTTTATATTTAGGAAGACTGCTTGAAAATGGGTTATTTGGTTATTAACTAGTCATCTTGTAGCCGCTCTTGATTCTTGGATGTGGTAAATGTCAGTAACTTTTCAGAGCAACCTCTTGGGATATCATAAATAACATGATTTAAAGGAAATAAACAGCTGATATAGATGGATTTCAAGTATCAGAGAAATTGTTTTCCTGTAAATAGCTGGAGGGCAAAGAAGAAAGAGAAAACCTTTAGATGCTTGCATTTAGATCATGGCAGAGTTTTTTTGTCCTTGTTTGCTACTCATCATGTGTTAAGGTTGATTGGGAGACAAGGCTTTAGCAAAGCTGGGCTGGCATCTCTGAACTCTGTTTACTTAATCCCAAAGGTCATGTTATATCCCAGTGTACTCAGTCTTCCTTCTGAACTCAAAATGAAGATGGGGTTGGTTTGGCCCATTGTGTTTGCGTGTGGATTTTTTTTTTTTTTAGTTTGCGGTTTGGTTGTGGTTTGTGGGCTTTTTCCCCTAAAAAGTTTTTTTCCCAGAGTTCAAGCAGTTCAAGGAACATTTCAACAATTTTTGGCTTGTTTTGAACTGGAAAATTCAGTCCTTGAGTGCTGTTCCATGCTTGCACGGTGTGACTTGAAGTGAACAGACCGCAACAGCACTTGTTACGGACCTAGTTGTGTTAAACAGTATTCCACAGACAAGAGCAAATACCTGAGGAAGCTTCTCAGAATACAATTGATTATCAGTGTACTTTGATATATTTTTGGTATTTTAAATAGACTGTGTCCTAATAGGTCATGATGCCAAGTCATCCTATGGGGAAATAATTAGGAGCGGATCCCAGTACAGACTAATCTACAGAGAGTAGGTTCAATATCTATTGCCTTATAGCATGTTGACCTTCTGGCTCAGCCATTTTTATTCCATTATGTTACTGATATTCCTGTGGATGTTTCTATCACCTTTCTTCATAACTTAATGATTCACTTATTTTTCATACTTGCCAAAAGCTCTAACTTAAATAGTTAAGGAATTGTTTGTAAAGCTGCAATTCTCTTATTTTTGATGAGTCTCCGATTTCTGATGTTAAATATAGGGAATGTTATTTCGGAAAAAGATCCTTATTTCACACATTGGTTGCAGGGACACAGAAGTGCATTTTTTTTGTCAGGTGTTTCTTTTGCTTGTTCTTTAAAATTATGCTAGTGTGTTTACAATGTGTTGAACTCCTTAGTTTTGTGGAGGATTTCTTGATGTTGATATTATATATAGGTCCAAGTTGATACCTCACTAGTTGGTACAAGCAATAAACTAGTGAGCAAGATAGGCTGAGGTTTCTGGTAGTAAGAATGTGTGAAAATCCAAGCATCTTTAGTGTGTAGTTTGTGGGCTGGCGGCAATTCCATCTGCCTTGATCTGACATGAGTCTTAATTTTGTGCAGTGATCAGTGTTGCTGCTGAGTGTAAATGAAGTCATGGTGTGAAATGCTCAGAGTCAGCAGCGCTGAAAGCATTGTGCATTCAAGTACAGCATCTGTGAATACAGAGCTGCCCTTCTGGGATGCTGTGCAAAATGATGTAACTCAGTGAAAAAGCTCTACAACAATACATCTCGCTTGCTGTAATTGAGAATCTTCAGTGCGATACCTTCACAAGGCTTGAGCGTGATGCTTTCTTGACTGTGCGATGGGGTTATATTGTATGAAGAAAAGCTGTTGACAGTAACAGCTAGAGATAGTGAGGTTTTATTTTGCGGCTTTGCACGTGTGCTTGCTTCAGCACTGCTTCACAGAGGGAATAATAAGCAAAGCCTCTGATGCTGTTGGGGTAAGTTTGCAAAGAAATTGGCTTCTGAAAAAAAGTCAGGTTGTCCTTTAAAAATGCTGGATTGTCTTTATGCTTGAAAAAAGTTCAGACAATCAGCTATTTCTCATCTAAGTGTCCCTATCCCTGTAGCAGCAACAATGGTGTCAGAGTTCATGAAAAGCACAGTGCAGTATGTAAAAATGCTTTGGTTTGGTGAATTGATTTCTGTGACCATTGGAACTCTCATAGTTCTTGGTTTAAAAATCTTGTAAGGTTAAAAGTGTTCCTGCAAATGTAAATGCCTGATGCAGAGTCTAAAAATTTGAGGTACCGAGGAATGGAAGTTGTTGCTACTGAAATAAAATAGCTGGTGTTCTTTAGTAAATGTGATGATGTTAATGAGCGGTGAAAGTAAAATTAAAGTATGTTAAAGTAACATTTTTGGTACTTCTGCTTTATTACTAGGTTAGAAATGTTTGATAGGTGCATCAACACGCTGCTGTGACAGCAGCAATGATGCTGACAAGACAAATGAAGTACTGAGTCACCTTTGCTAGCCATTATCATTAATATTCCAGTCTAATGAACACTGAACCTACAGCTGTGCTTTAAGTCAGTCTGTCCAAACTGTGTTGCTTTGTAATGAAATCCTATTTCGGTCTGCACTTGCAGTTATAACTTGAAGTGAATTTTTTGAAGGGCACATACAACTGGTGAGCTCATTCTTCTCACAGCAAATGGTGTTTATGAGAAAATACAATAGTTTTGTTTTGGCTGTTGCTTCTCAGGAGCATTCAAATATAGGTCACATATTAGCCAGGTCATACTACAGGACTTTAAAGTAGCTTAGTTTCTAAAAAAAGATCCCTCTTGGCTATGTTAAACTAAAACCATCAACAATAGGATTCAAGTGCTTCTTAGATAAATCACTACCAGTTTGGAATGGGGCAAGAATACTGTGTTACTATGCCATTAAATTGTTTGGGTTGTTTTTTTTTTCTCCTCTTTCTCACTTTTAGGATTCCAGCAGGAAAATATTCTTAACCTTGTGTCTGAGTAGTTGTTGAGAATGGCAAGCAAAGGACCCACAACTTCTACGTCAACAAAGAACTCCAGTACTGGAGGGACCAGTGGCAGCAGTAGCAGTAATGGTACTGGGGACAATACTAATCAGGACAACACTTTTGAATGTAACATCTGTTTAGACACTGCCAAGGATGCAGTTATCAGCTTGTGTGGACACCTCTTCTGGTAAGGACTCAGGCCCCCACAGATAAACCAGACAACCATGTATCTCTCCAATCCTGTAAAAGCCTATGATTTTTATAATTCTGAGTGTCAAAATGTCTTGTATAAAATGCATCAGGACTATGGGTTTGGTTTAGGAGAGGTTTTGCTTTGCTTCTCAGCTGTTTTTCTTTACTCTTGCTCTAGAGAGTGGGTTTCTTGCATCTCAAATTTCTTATATTTCTAGGTTATTTCTAAAAGCAAAGAAGCAGCCAGCATAGAGAGTTCAGTGTTCACTGATACTGCTTTGTTATGTGTGTTATTTTATTTGTACTGTTGAGTCTACCAGATACTTTGTTCAGATCTAAATTCTTTTCTAACCTGCATGTACCTAAACCTGCGCCTGAAAGTAGGATCTGGAGGCCAGTTTGTAGTTTTCATACTTCCTACAAACTGATTTTGTTTTGACCTTTGAAATGGTAATAGAAGGAAATAGATAGCAAGCTTTTCCATGTGGGTTTTTTCTCTTCACCCATGGTTTTGCAGTTGTAATACTAACATTTCAGTTCTTTGATCTGGCTTGGGAATGTGTTGCACAAGTATGATAAGAGGTAATGTTTCTTGTTTGGCTGACTTGGTCAGGAGTATACTCATTCTTGAACGATAGGAAGTTATTAAGGATTGACAGGGCCAAACACTTAGGAGTGTATTTTGTGCAGTAGGATACATTATTGTCTTTTAATCAAAAGAGGCCTCTAGGAGCATGTATTTTCTGTGTAAAAGTATGTAAGATTTTAAAATCCAGGGGTTTATTCTAGGAAGTTGGTCTAGAGGCCACCTCTGAGGTACTGTTCAGCTTGAATTATTCTATGATCTGTGAATGTGGCTGCTTTAGCTAAATGTCCCTTGCATGTCTCCTTTAACACCTTTATCACGCACATCTTCCTCATGTATATCTTCTTTCACATCTCTTCATGGCATCAGAAGAGAAAATCTGTACAGTAAACACTCTGGATAGACCTTTGATATGGATGAGGACCCAGGAATCAAAGGCGATATAGAGAATCACGTTAGCAACTTGGTTAGATTGCATAACATGAAAAGATCAGTGTAAAGAGGCCTTGGCTCTGCTTTCAAAAATTACTTTAATGGGAGGCTATATGGAACTGGCCTGGCTGGATTCCAGGGTTCTGTTTTCTCCAAGCTGTGCTATTTGTGGGGTACATTTGTTGGATTGAGTTGTCACTGACTAACTATTTTTCCCTCTTTTTCTGCTCTGTAAACAAATTGTCTTGGGAATACTCACAGTTGGCCTTGTTTACACCAGGTAAGACAGGTTTTGTTTTACTTTGTCTTTCATCAGCTCCTGTTACTCAATACAGCCTGTGGTTCTCTGGAGTATCCCCCCCTCTTTTCAAACATGCTTCTTTCTCTCCAGGGCAATTGAAACCTGCTAATGCAATTTCATATGCAACACCTTACAATCTGCTATTTGCAATCCTCTCTTTCACCAAAAAGAGAACTTAGATTCTGTTTCACTTGCTTCCCACTTTTGTGTTTTTTAAACACTGACTGTACTCAGTTTTGGTAGAAGAATTACTGTAGGCAGTTTGCAGAGGTTTAGTTTGCAAGTTCAATTGCTGAGAATACTTCTCTTTATGCGGGTCATGTTTTATGGTGTTGTAATGTTATAGAAAAGATAGATGGAAGGAGGGTATATACACTAGCCATTGGCTTGTGCAGGACTGTTGGTACTGTTTATTTGTCTCTATATTTTACCCTAGTGCAGCTGTGAATGTGCACACATCAGCAAGTGGATTGTAGCAGAGCAGTAGCCAAAATGCCAGGTCCACTTTGGAGACTGCTTAGCATTTAACTAAAATGTTTTGCTCCATGGCTTTCTGAGAATTTATGCTAGAGTCCCTCTGACTGGCTGCAGATGAGAATTGCAGGTTGTTGTTTTCATGCTCTTTTACTAGGTTTCTTATTTCCTTTATTACAGTGGCTAGAAACCAGGCCGAACAGACAAGTGTGTCCTGTATGCAAAGCAGGAATCAGTCGAGATAAAGTTATTCCTCTATATGGAAGAGGTAGCACTGGGCAACAGGACCCCAGGTAAGAAATGTAAATACAACTAACTCATATATGAAAATGAAAGACAATTTCATATAGAACTGAGATTTCTGGCAGATATTTCTGGCTTTTTCAGGGCCTGGGTTTGCACACCTTTCTTGTTTGACTGGCAATTTATTATCAGTTACAAGTGGCAGGTTGCAGTGAATGATATCTGACTGGAGAAGCTTATATAAAATGTTCATGTACTCACTCTCTAGCCTTTGCATTGGGACTTTGTTCTTCAGAAGTGCAGTGCCTTAATTCAGAGATGTGATGTGAAGCTCTTCTTGCTCGCAGACTGCTCCAGTTTTGCTGCAGCACTGCCCTGTAAGAGCATGTTCTCTGTGTGTTCTGTTTTATTAGCCAGGCTATTTCAGATGCTATTGTCATACATCCTTGCACTTGACCTAATTTCAAAACTTCTTGCAGAGAGAAAACTCCACCACGACCCCAAGGACAGAGACCTGAACCAGAGAACAGAGGGGTAAGTGAAAAAACAAGCTTGAGCAGATAAGTTATTTCTACTCATGGTGGTATTTATTCATCCTAGAAGATGTATGCGTGAGGATCTGGTAATCTACATTTCTTTGTCATCCCCAGTAAGTTGTTCATGAAGCCTGTGGTGTAGCAGAAAATTCCACTCCTAGAGTACTCTTTAGCATCCCAAAGAATTGGCTAATTTGAATCGTGTCTCATGAAAACAATCCTGTGTGGTATCACTGGAAATACTCTTCATATTTCATCATTCTCTCTATTTAAATACACTTACATTCTCTCCTTTTAAATACAAAGAACACTTTACTTTGGAAAATTCCTTGTGGAAGTGTATTTCCATCAAACTATACCTGTAATGAAAATGTAGAGTTTGTATGTGAACTTAGTTTTAGTGTTTCTGTGGGATGTTATTGTACCATGGCATTGCAAGCAAAATAACATAGGTATCTGTCAGATTAAAGAGTGATCTGTTATTTTGCTGAGGAGATTACATAGAGTGAATGTAAACAGCAGCTGGCATAGGTTGAACAGACGTGGGAGTAGGCAGTAGGACAGAGCACAGTGTTCTCTAGCCTAATGGCAGTGAGCATGACCTGATGAAACAATTGCATATTTCCTTGTAACCTAGCCGAGGCTCCTCGGAGAACATTTGTATACCTCATGCTTTGAGAAGACAATTCTGCTGGATGTTGTTAAGGAACATTTCTGTATTGAGTGTATTGGGAGCTCAGTTGTTCTCTCTCGCTAGGGATTTGCCTACTTATTAAATCAACTACTGTACCTCGTTTGAACCTTTTAGCTGCTGCTGCCATAAGTCAGAGGAATCTGGTTCATTCCTAGTGGTGGTGTCCTGCTGTTTCTTACAGGCAGAAAACTTGCCGTACAGTTTGCTGTCGCTGATAATTATGGCAAAATACTTAAGAAGAATCACAGTCAAAAGACTTAACTCCTCAAATGAAGGAATTAACCCAGAAATGTCTGGCTTTTATTATATGATTGAAATAATTGTTCTCCCACTGTGTGCAGGTGATAGACCAGAGAGTTTTTTGCATTTGGTATCACTGCTTTAATTCTGAGGTGAGAGGACGGACAGTTGGTTGGGTTAAAGAACATGGCGACCGTGAGCTCTCTGCAATTGTTAAACATGATACAATTACCTTAGATTCATATACAGATGGGACTTATGCTACACTGCTTTTATATAGTAGGATCCATCTTGATTTGAGAAGACTTACCTTTTGACTTGATGTGGTATTCTACTCTGCATCCCATAGGGGTCAATGTTGCATTGTAACTCTTCCTTTTTTCCTCCTTTTCTTATGTCTTGCATTCCTGTCCCAGATGAATTTACCTGCCACCCTAATTAGAGTACCCCTGGTAATTTATTTAACTTTTTTTGATGCTGTTCTTCTCTGTAATGCTCTATGCGTCCCACTGGCAAAGTATCACTTCACTGAATATTTAAAAGATGCACTTGTATCGTGAAAATTGTTTTTTTACAGTGCCTTTCATGTGTAGCTAATAGCTATTAATACGAAATTATTAATAACGTTGTCAAGACGTTCTAAATAGAATTAGTACTCTTGAGCTATATTGTCAGATACATACTATTTTAAGTTAAGAAAGGTGAGAGAATCACTTCTGTTAATTTTTGGCCTTCAAGCAAGACCTGCAGTTCCTAGTTGAAATTTTGGAAATGTTTGATTTGCTCTGGCAAGTTAAATGTTTTAAACCCAGGAAAAATAAGGAAGGATTTAACCATAGTGTGGCAAACTGAAAGCTGCCAGACAGCACAAGACTCCTTCAGCTTCAGGAGTGCCAGTGAGAGGGAGTGTCTGCACTGTCACAAAATATTTCATAACAGGCTTTAAATTATTGATACCTTTTTCCTCTCTTCTGTTGCTTTGTTCTCTGCAGGGATTCCAGGGCTTTGGGTTCGGGGATGGTGGCTTCCAAATGTCATTTGGAATTGGAGCATTTCCCTTTGGTATATTTGCAACAGCATTCAACATAAATGACGGACGACCTCCTCCAGGTACCACGCATCTCCACAGTCCCGTCACAAACAGATGTTTTGCAAATTCATTAATGTTTATGAATACGTAAAGGTTGGGTGTCAGGAGGATGGAGCCAGGCTCTGCTCAGTGTCATCTAATGATATGACAAGGGACAATGGCTGTGAGATTGAACACAGGAGGTTCCACACCAATATCAGAAGGAACTTCTTCACAGTGAGGGTGACAGAGCATCAGAACAGGCTGCCCAGGGGGGTTGTGGAGTCTCCTTCTCTGGAGACGTTTAGAACCCACCTGGACACGTTCCTGGGCGACTTGATCAAGGGGATGCTGCTGTGGCAGGGGGATTGGACTAGATGATCTTTCAAGGTCCCTTCCAATTTCTAGAGTTCTGTGATTCTGTGAAACTGCCCAGTAGCTTTAAGCAAATACCCTGCTCAATGGCAAAACTTTCTGAACAGTCAAGTAAATCAGTTTTGTAAGTAGAAACACTAAATGAGGGGAAAACAACCAGTAGAGAACAGTCTACAGTGTACATGTGTTGTACACGTGCTTTTGTGAGAAGCAAGTGTAACATTGCCATGGGATTCGCTGAAGACCCTCCTAAGAGGACAGCAGAACTGGAGTGGGACAGTGGCACTGGGGACTTCTGCGTCTTAATTCATGTACCCTCTGGTACTCCAGCAGACTCCCTCTGAAAAATGAGACAAACTGGACTAGAATTCCTAATAACAGTAAAGAGGAGTCAGCAGAGGTTTATGAAGGACACAGATATTTTGAAAACAACAGGAAAATAACCATTTCCTGAAAGATGAGAAATAAAAATATGAACTGGTGCTCTGTACCACACAGTAAGATTGTTCCTATTTTGACAAGTGTATCTGTATTCCACAAGAAGTAACTTCTGTGGTGAAATTATTGCACTGTTGGGATAAAAAATAGTTGAGTTACTCCAGATAGTGGCCTTGCTCTGTATAAATGAAGTAATCCCCAGAAAACCTCCCCCTTATCTGCATTGTTGATAAACTGAGCCTGTCTGTTTTGAACAAGAAAACCTAAAGGCCAAGATTTTTTCTGGACTTCCTTAGTGGCAGTTTGTGTCTGGCAAATCTGCTTCATCGTGTCATGTGTCATAGGAATTATAAAAAATAGAAACACATTCTTTGTGTCATATCTGT
The DNA here is from genome assembly GCA_028565055.1 of Phoeniculus purpureus. Lineage (NCBI taxonomy): Eukaryota > Metazoa > Chordata > Aves > Bucerotiformes > Phoeniculidae > Phoeniculus > Phoeniculus purpureus. Next base: position 8,497,610 of record JAOXOE010000776.1, on the reverse strand, counting down.
GTTGCCAAGGACCTGTGCTCTCCTTGGGTCAAATTAGATTAAACAGATAACTATAGTTCAGTGTCTACTGTACATTTTCGTGGAGGTGTGACTGAGCTAAGGAGTATGTAAATACATGCTGTTGTCACAGCCATAGTTTAACCGGCTCCTTTATCTGCATTTCATCTGTGGATTCAGTACAGCAGTTCCAGAAAGGCATAGCTTGAGCTTTAGAGCTCATGTGCTTTTCATGAGTTTGCTTGGTCAAGGCTGCTTCTGTGGCTTTAGGCATTTTACGATGTTCCACTGTTGTGTGGAAGGGCATTCAAGTTGATATGGTAAAGTTTCACTGGTTCCATCCTAAGGAACTTAGCTCAGCACTGTCCCCAGAAGTATGCAGAGTACTCTAGCATGAGGAGCTGCCTGCTGCTATGAGTCATGAGTCTAGCTTCAGTGAGCTAATGGTTGTCTTCCTTATGGCTAGCCAGTCTGAGGGTATGAAGTAGCATATTCTTTGCATATCTTTCAGTTTATGAATGTGTTCTGTTCAGAAGATACACGGTTCTAGAGAGGAGGAAGCAGCTGAACTAGTTGTTGGGAGTTTTTTTAAATTTTTTTTTTTTTTTTTTTTAGGTCTTGTTTTCCAGCTGTTCCAGGAACACCTCAATATGTGGATGAACAGTTCCTATCCCGCCTCTTCCTGTTTGTGGCTCTGGTGATAATGTTCTGGCTATTGATTGCATAAATCTTTTCCATTATTCTGTATATTCATGGCCAAGAAGGCCAGTGAAACAGTTACAAACTGCATCCCCATCCCATTTTAAACCTCTTGATGTCTGGTTCCTTAGCTAACTATGGACTTCAGGAATTGGTGGTACCACAGCGCAATGAGGAATCTCACATTTTGCACCAGAGTTGGAAATAAAACATTGGTTTAAAAGCATATTTTTCAGCTCAACTGTCTTGTACAAACAGGTTCCTTCCACAAACCGTGGGCCTAGCTTTGAGCTTTGCTCCTAAAAGGAGTGCTGCTTTGAAATCCTGTGCCAATCCATGACACCAGGTTCATGTGAAAGACAGTTGTCCCAAGGTAAACTGGGCAGGTAAGGAAATGTCTGCAGTGTGATCAGTATCTCGTGCTTGGCAACTGTGGTGGATCTACCAGAGCTGCAAATGTTATTTAATGTCTTCACATCAACATCCAGCCTTCTTCAGGAAATCATCTGCAGCACTGCTGAGACTCTTTGGGCGCAGCACATGACGCAGAGAGAAACAGGTCTGGAGACTGGTTTCTTTTCTTGCTGTTATTTCCCAGCGTGATGGATAAACCCCTCCTGAAACAGTTCTGATTGCTGTTAGAAGAAGGGATGCAATTTTATGCTGCAGTTTTTTAAAGCCTGAATTTTCTGGAGCCAGACACAGGAAGATTCTCTTGTGGAGCTGGGCAAGGTTACCGAACAGTGCGATGCACCTGTCTGCCTCACCCAGCCCAGTTCCTCACTGACAAAACAGTGTTGTCTTCCTTGGTTCTGTGCAGCAGCCTGTAGCTGCACTCATGGATAATCCTCTCACAACCTTATCACTGTAGCTACGTTTATTCTTCTCAAGGCTTTGAGACTTTCTGCATAAGGTGATATACTCCAAATAAAATGCTATTCCAGATCTGAGATCAGCTTGTTTGGGGATAGGAACAAAAGGCATCTTTATTTGAGTTTTGAGGTTAAACTTACCTCAAAAATACGATTCTGCCTTTGCTAGCACATGCTGCAGTAGGGATTGTTTGGAAGAGCTGCTCTTTACAGTTGCATACAGCTACTCCATGTCACAGCAGAGTCTCCAAAGTATCTACCAAAGATAATAATTTGAAGTGCTGGAGGAGACCACAGCCGTTTATGTGCTGAAGAGAAAATATTTCAGAAAGTGAGCACTCCGTAGCCAGTTAGGAATCCAGTTGGCTACTCAGCTTATTGAGGAGGAGTACTGTTGTGTTTGTGTGGAATCCTTCAGCAGATATTGGAGATTCCCGAACAAGCTGAACACTTTTTGTGTTTCTCTGACTAGGCGATTCCCTTTTTTCCCCCCCTTCTTACTGTTTTTAGATTATTTTGATGCAGATCACTGACAATAATAATTATTTCCTGCGAGATGAGTATTGTGACTTCCATGGCAATAGACAAGTGACAAAACAAATCAACTCACAGAAACTTTGTTTCAGTAGCTAGGGTTCTTCTGGGGTATGGAGTGAGGTTCCTGGGCAGGACACCATGATTAATTGTTGTAGAAGCTTATTTATGTAATTATAAACTGTTCACTTTTAGTGTCAAGACAGAGGGTGATTAAAGTTTCACTTGCCTGAGGCAAGTAGAAAGTCGCAAACCTGCAGTGTTTTGCCACATCTAGTCAAATCTATACCTGACTGGATGATAATCTGACAGAATATATTGTTCAACTGTAAACAGTTGAAGTGATGCTTCGATGTTTGTGTGGCACTTTCGAGAAGCTAAACTTCTGCATGTGGTTCTTCTCGTGTGCAGAACTTGGTAACTGGGACCCTTTCTAGGAGAAAGGCTGTTAGTTGCTACCAGAACGCAATAGGCTGTGGGACTGTGGCAGCTGTGACTTCCTTTCATAAGCAGCAGCTCCTCCTGCTGCTCTAAAGGGGGAAGTTCAGGTGGTCGCGAAGGGATGGCTTTCTTTCTCCTTTATGTGCGGAGAACCTCGCTGCTCAGAGCAGCGATTTTCCAGGGAGGACCAGGATCTCTCTTATAAAAGCTTTTTCCGCTAAAGAGGACAGAAAAGTGACTGGCTCAAGAGATACTGAATCTAACTAACAACTATGTTTTAAAATACGGAACTTTAATGGCTTGAGGGTGTTTTTTCCTATTTGTCAGCAGGAGGCAGACTGGATTTTAATGACTGAGAGTCCTGAAGGGTTCCTGGCAATCCAAGAATGAAATGGCCTGGAAGTGTTACCGCCGTGTTCTCCCTGTTCTCGGTGTGCTTTTGTATCGTTCCACTCCCCGTCCTCTGCCCGCACACAGCCGCGACGGCTCCGTTAGTGCGTTACCATTGCCGGTCACTAATTTTCACTGTTGTGAAAGTGATTTAGAATTAAAAATGGTTTTACATTGACCCTGCTGCGCCGCTTCCCTCTGTGCGCCCCCCCGGGCCCCAGCGCTGCCGGCCCTCTCCGCGGAAGGGGCGGGGACGGCCTCCGTGGAGCAGCGCGGGGATTGGCCTGCGGCCGTGAGGGGAGTGCGGGAAGCCGATTGGCCCGCGACGCGAAAAGGGGCGGGGCCACGGAGTGCCTCGGGGGCGGGGTGCGGCGCTGAGGTAGCGGTCAGGGGAAGAGGGGGTGGGGTTGCGCGCACGGGCGCGCTCCCAGTGCAGGTGCGGAGTGACCGCCTGCGCGCTCCGTAGCGGCTGACGTCAGCGCGGGCTAGCCCTGGGGCAGCGGCGGGGCCGCGCGGGATGGAGGCGCCGCCAGGTGAGGCCGTCGCGACGGGCCGGGCAGGGCCGCGCCCCCACGGGCACCACGGATGCTGCCGTCTCTGGGACAGTGGGGCCGGAGCGCGGGGCCGCGCCTCTTCTGGGCCCGTGATGCCTTTGCCTGCGAGGCGGGGTCCTGCTGGGCTCCGTGTTCGGCGAGCCCTGCGCGGAGGTGCGGATAGGGGGTGGCTTCCCGGGGCCGCGCTGTGCCGCGCCCTCCCGCCCCGCCGGGCCCGGACCCGCCAGAGCAGCTCCTTGCTGGGACTGGCCGCTCGCACTCGTCCCGTCCCTGCCGTCCCGCTCCGCGCCGGGTCCCGCCGGTGCTGCAGGAGCCGCCGATCTGCCTCGCTGGCCGCCTCTGACGTTTCCTCCCGTCCCGAGGGAGCCGGCGGACCCGTTACATTAGCTGTGCCCCTTCGCCTTTCCTTCCCGCTGTTTCCTGCGCTGTTTTGTTCATTTCCGTCCCTTCTCCTGGACACTCAGGGAATTTCGCTTGGATAAAGGACGTTCGTTTCCGTTTGTGAGAGAATCCGCCTGTCTAGGTGCAGTTGAGCAGATGTGGCAGCACAGCTGGAAGTAAGGGACTGCTGCCGGAGCGCGGACACTAACGGGTGACACTGTCTCGTTTTGGAGGAAAAGGTGTTCTTTGAACCAGCTGTAGTGCAGTCATTAGGCTTTAAAATCCTTTAAGTAGGATCCACTGTCAGTATCAGTCTAGTTTCCAGGTGAATTTAGCCTGCAGAGTGACAGCAATGCCCAAAGTCCTACTGGCTTCAAGGCTTGAGCTGCTCAGAGGTGAGAGCAGTGGCTGCCCTGCATTGAGGCACTAGCACACATGGCTTTGCCTTGACTTTCCAAGCCTGGTTGGTGTGGTTGTGCTGTAAAGCAGTTTGCTTTGTACAACAGCATGGCTAGTGCCAACTTTTCCTAAGGTTCTCCTAACCTTTGCTCTGTTGTGACAGCTCAGGTCAGGTGCAGTTCCTGGCGCTACAGATACCGGGAGGGTACAGACGCTCTCTGCTCAGTTGGGAACTGGAGTAGCAACTTACTCCAGATGTCACGTTTGAATGAATCCTACCTCACTCCATAGTCTGCATGGAGACCTTTGTGAGGATTGCTGAGCTGCTGGTGAGGGCAGGGCTTGCTTGTGTCTGAGCTGTGTATTTTCCCTCTGAAATAGCTATTTGTGTGAAGCATAGAAGGAAGAGCTTCACTTTGGTTAGTAGACCTGCATGGTGGGATAAAAGTATGTAGAAGCTCATGATTTCTGTTTTGTGTAACTTCAAGAAATTTGACTGTGGTACCAGTATGCCTGAGGAACTACCACATTTTAACATTCTTTGGAAAATGGAAGTCTGTGGTTAGTGGTTTTCCTTCTCAAAGTGGATTTTTTTCTTTATGCAACCTTACTGCAAAGAAACTTCTACTGGCATGAGAAAGCAGCTTTGAACTCTGCTCTGCAATGTGACATTGTGCCACCCTGTGCTCATCCACACGCCTTACTCTCATTTTAATATGCATGCTCAGCTCTCTGCATTTTGAACAGCATTTATCTGTGTGCCAAATGTTCTTTGAGTTTTCATACTGTTTTTTCTAGCTTGAATGCATCTAAATAACTGTCTCAGGAGCTTTATGGCACTTCTAGCAGCAACTATTACAACTATCATAAGTATTTTCTGAGAGGGCAACAGGCCAGTAGCATCTTTGTTAGCCTGACGGTATTCTGGTGTTGGCTGTACAGTTGCTACAGGAATTTTCATTCAAGTGTGTAATTCCTTCCTGGTAGTCAAGTTGTTCTCGACTGAATAAAGTTTGTCTGTCTTTCACTTCTGGGAAATCCCGTTAATTATACAAATGAGTGCAAATGTTAGGTGCTGAGTCAGTGGCATGGGGGAAATAGGATCGTGGCTTCCTGGCCTTGCATGGTTCTTTGTGGGAGTTGTTGCACTTTATCAGTCTGCCTTCCTGAAATCTCTGAATGCTGAAGACTAGCATGTGTGTAACGGGCTGTTTCTGTGAGAAGTCATACTGTTTTCTGCAGAATGTGAAGAAGCAGATGGTGATGTTATGCCTGGAGAACACTTTCTGGGATTACAGACTGCCTGGTGTTGGCTTAACTTTCTGTGTGCGAAGGCTTTCCTGTCAGCTTTATAATTTAAGGCTGTTCTCTATCAGTGATGCAGCAGTCCTTGTTTTCTCTGATGTAAAATGGTTTCTGCTTCTCCTGCATGCAGGTGAAGAAGTCTGGAGGTGTCTTGGATGCGGGGACGGCATTGCTGCTGGTCAGCGCCTCTACAAGACCGTTAATGAAGCTTGGCATATTTCCTGCTTCCGGTAGGTAAAACTGTAGCTCATTAAACTCTCCTTGTTTTGTTCAACTTACTTGGAACCTGGTGGATAAGTACCAATATTAACAGGGAGTTCTTGTTTCTCATCTCTATGCCTGACCTGTTGCAAGGGCAGCTGTGCACTCTTGTTTGCAGCAGAATCTCAGTGCTTGCTGCGGCACTTTGGAATTGACATTCAGTCCCAATAGAGGGCTGACACTGCATGGCAAAGCGTTGCCGTGCTGACGCAAATGCATATGGGAATGCAGATAAAGGACAAATGAAAGCTCTGATTTACTGGTGGTGCCAGAAGCCATGGGTTGCATATTTGCTCCATTCCAAAGTAGTGCCCAGGCAACTTGGATAACCTGTTGCTTTTTCCATGTGTGGTAGGTGCAAGGACAATATCCAGGTGTTAGGGAATACTGCTGATATGGGGGAGGGAGAACATGCCTTTTACTTCCTCTCTTTTTCAGGCTATTAAGACATACAGACTTATGAAACCTGTCAAATAATGTCGCTGTCAGCAAAGCCAAAAAGGGATCTGTGACATGCTTTACTTCCTGGCAGTGCCTCTCATTGGTATTTCATGAATACTTGGTCCAGTTTTCATGCTCCAGAATCACATTTCTGAAGGAGCCTGTATTTTTCAGAGAGGTTCAGTACATGCAGTTTCTACTGTCTTCTGTGTTGGCTTGAATCTGGAGAGGTTGATATCTGAACACTACAGAGCAAATGTGGGAGAAAGAAGCCAAAGCGTGGCTTTGGAGGAATGTTTGTGGTGCCAAGATAGGCATGTACTTACCTTCCTGATTTAAATAACCAAATAAATTACACCAGCTTTGTGGAAGTGAGGATAAAAAAGCAAACATACCGTGCTGCCAAAGCAACGCTGGCTCTGTTGACTTGGAAGTTGATGTTACAGTCAGTTGTTGAAGAGTAAAGGATTTGGAACATGTATTGCATGAGGAACAGCTGAGGGATCTGGGACCATTTAGCCTGGAGAAGAGGAGGTTGAGATCTCATTGCTTTCTATAACTACTCGAAAGGAGATTGTAGATGGCGGGGGTTGGTCTGTTCTCCCTAGTGTCCAGTAATAGATGAGAGGAAATGGCCTTCAGCTGCACCAAGAAGAATTTCTTTACTGAAAGGTTTGTCAGGCACTGGAACAGCCTGCCCAGGGAGGGGGATAAGTCACCATCCCTGGAGTTGTTTTGGAGAAGGGTAGATGTTGTGTTGAGGGACATGGTTTAGTGGTGATGATAGGGCTAGGAAAAGGTTGGTCTTGATGATCGTGAAAGTCTCTTCCAGCCGAAACTATTCTATGATTACAGTTACAGCTTTATGTCGCTACAAATCTCTGTCTTGGCTTTCTATTGATTTAAGTATTCACACTTAGCAGTGTTGAGTCAGCTTCTTTTAATCCTGGATTTCTCTCTAAAGAACTGGTATCTTGCTGCTCAGCTTCCCTAGATTCTACCAGTAGCAAAACCCAAGGCTGTGTGCGCCAGTGAGCCTTTCTTGCTTTTGAATGTAGCTCTGCTGTGAGTCTTGATTTGCAAATACCTTGGTGTTTATTGCTGTTGGGGCTGTTGAGGTGGATAACAGCTGAGCTGGAAGGAAATCCTGCCTTTACGACACTTTGTAGAGAATTTGATTACACAGTTTGTGTTGTACAAGGGGAGTCTGATGGGGTGAGGTTTTTTGTTTTATACAAGTAAAGATGACAGCTTTTCTCCTGAGTTGTGTAGTACCTTTCTGCACTGGCTCTGTGCTGCCATCTGAATGAACAGTTTGAACCTACAGCAAAGAGAGCTGCCCTTCCCTTTTTCCTAGTTCCAGCGCAGGACTGTATATGAAAGCAGGTTCCCAGTTCACTCTCTCTTGCCCTGTTTCTTCTGTTGTCTTTAAGCTATGCTGAGCAGCAGTCTTGTGCTTGATATCCCCAAGCCAAACTTTAAAAAGCCTCTAAGGGTAGGAGCCTTTGGCAGCTGGTAGCTGTGAGTTCCGGCAGCTCTTGCGGAGTGTTTTTTTTACGGTCTTCCTGCGGATTAGCTGACTCCCTGGCCTGGCACATAATTTCTCTAATGCTGATTGGCACAGCTCCAGACTCGTTAGCTCTGTTTATTCTTGGTCAGGCTAGGCTGCTGATCATGCTTGGCACTGGCAGTAGCTGACGTACATGCATGTCTCTGAGGATTTTTTTTGTCACTTCCCTCCTTCCTTAAACCATGTGTTCAGGAGCTTTGTCTCGAAACATGTATTTTCTCTGCTGTGGCTGGAGGGACAAGCAAATCACTATTCATGTATCTCAGATATTTTAAACTGTTCTTTGGCCAGATGGTCTTTTAGGCCTGAATCCGATGAGTTGGATCTGGCTGAGGAAGTCTTTTACATGTTTCTGTCGCAGTGTCTTGTGAATTAACTGTGAATGCACTTTTGTGCCTTTGGATGCTGTTGAGATAGCTCAGGCTTTGAAAGATCTCTGCTTTTCACTGATACAGTTACACTGGCTCTGGAACTTAGAATCATAGAATCATCATGGGTAGGAAGGACTTCCAGATCGTAAAGTGCAGCCCTCATCCCAACATCTCCCCAGCTTGTAGACCATGGCTTGAAGTGCTCTGTCTAGTTTGTTTTTTAAACACCTCCAGAGATGGTGACTCCACCATCTCCCTGGGCAGCCTGTTCCAGTGCCCAACCACTCTCTCAGTAAAGAGCTTCTTCCTAAGATCCAATCTAAACCTCCTCTGACACAACTTGAGGCCATTTCCCCTTGTTCTACCTTTAGTAATTTGGGAGAAGAGACCAGCACCAGCCTCGCTACAACCTCCTTTTAGGTAACTTAGATCCTATAAAGCTTCAACACCAGATTGAGAAAGAGAGAAGTGGATCACTTTTGCCTAAGGGGATTATTGGTAGAGCTCTATTGGTCTAAAGCTCTTACTGCTTTCAGTGCAACTTTTTCCAGTATTATACAATAAAAAATACTACCTCAAATTATATGGTTGAATAAAACACTGATACCTGCTGGTTTGATGTCCATTTGCTGGTGTTTCATGGTGTGGTTTTGGGGGTTTTTTTTCACACAGATAAATGCAAATGAACTTAGAGACAACTCCTTCGTTCTGTAGGGATAATTGAGTATTTGAATTGGAATAGGGTGGGATGAGAAGACCCAAATATAGCTGCATGGCTTAGTTTTAAGGACACAGTGTTTGTTAAAAAATCCAGTTTTGATTATTTGAAAACCATGAAATCAGATCAAGCCTGCTGAACACACATCCAGGTATTGATGGTATGGAAAATGCTTTTGGACCCATATGAAGAAAATTATAGGAAATGCTGATAGGAATTCCTACTGTAACGGGTCAGTAAAACTTTTTAGGAAGGAAGACATCTGAGATTCAGTTCCTTCCTAACTATGAAATAACAGAGGATGTATATTACTACGGTCTATAAAATAAATCTAAGTAGCCAAGCAAAACAGGTTTGCTACAGAAACCTCGAAGGCCAAACCCACTACATCAGAAGAAAACTGTTCACAGTGTGTCTTCAACACAAGTTACAGAAGGCAATGGATTGCTGATGATTTTACAGTTACAGCTTTAAAAATACACTTTAGCTTATAACAAAACTACCTAATTCAAAGTTGAAAATCATCAGGACTTTGAAGAGCAGAAAAACCCATCTTCCTTTTTTTGGAAGAGGGAAGGAGCAAAATTCTGAATTAATTGAACAGCTTTTCATTCTTAGGTCTAAAGTGCTAGAGCTCACGATGACCTGAAACTATTAACATCAGTTTGGACAGGAGTTTCTTTTTAGCTTCATACATCAGATTTTAATGAATACGCAGTGCAGCTTGGCCTCAGGAAAAACTCTCTTGGCTTTCTCTGGTTTTTCTAAAAAGCTGTATTATCACAGGATTGGAAGGGACCTCGAAAGATCATCCCCCCACCACAATAGGATCACCTAGACCAAGTCGCATTGGAACATGATATGCAGTCCGGTTTTAAATGTCTCCAGAGGAGACTCCACAGCCCGTCTGGGCAGCCCCTTCCAGTGCTCTGTCACTCTCACCTTGAAGAAGTTCCTTCTCATACTTATGTGAAACCTCTTGTGTTCCAGCTCACACCCATTGCCCTTTGTCCTATCAGATGACACTGAGCAGAGCCTGCCTCCATCCTCCTGAGACCCATCCTTTCCATATTTATAAACATCAATGAGGTCACACCTCAGTCTCGTTTTTTCCAAGCTCCAAGCTTCGTCAGCTTTCTTCGTAAGGGAGATGCTCTACTGCATCATCTTTGTGGCTCTGCACTGGACTCTCTCAAGCAGTTCTGTGCCCTTCTTGAACTGAGGGGCCCAGAACTGGACACAGTATTCCAGTCTCACCAGGGCAGAGTTGAGCAGGAGGAGAGCCTCTCTGCAGTAGCTTGATGCAAAGTTAATAATATAAACAACTGTGTGACTAAAAGGTGTAAGGTTTTGGTATCTGACTAAGTACGTGTTCATTTCCGTGATGCTCATCAAGAATTACATGATTATCTTTCAATAATTGTAAGCAGTAAGTTAAATTTCCAGTAAAAGATGTAGGCTAAAATTAAATACAGTCTTGAAGGTAAGAAACTGTTTACACGTGTAAAAAATCTAAAGTAACAAACCACAACTTGTTTATATCACCATTCAGTTTGCCTTAGTACCTAGAGGTAAATCAACTGATGGATTATATAAGCTTCAGGTGCTTGCACTCTTTTTGAATGTGTCACTCCATGTCATTGTCTGTTAATCTTTATTGGAGCTAGAAAGTAAAACCCAAGGGCTGTTGTGACCACCAGAAGGCTCTTTTCTCTAAGTGAATTCTTGGAAAAAATGGAACCTTTTTGGCAGAGTGCGGAAGAACTCCTGGCTTGGCTCTCACTGTTATTCTGAAGTGGATTTGAAACAAATTCTCCTTCCCAGTAGTGGAACAGGGTTAGAAGTAGGTTCTTCCCAGAATCCCTCCTCACTGGCCTGTTGTGTGCAGCATGACAATTGTCAGTGCTTGGAAAGCAGAATGGGGTCAGTTATCTGTGCATGGAAGGGATGCCCTAAGCTCCAGCCTACTGAACAGGAAGAGAACCAGTATTAATTTGCCAACTCCAGTGATCTGATGCCCTTACAAAGATGTGAGTTTTTTTCCATACTGAGTGGCACATTTTTACGCAGCAAAACTTTGTGAATCACCTTGATTCTTTTTATTTACATTTTGGAGCAGGGGAATGCGAGACGGGCAATCTTCTGTTAAGAATGCATATAGTTAGTTAAACCTGTTTTGCTGGTTGCAGGATAAGCTAGATGATTTCTGAGGGTATTTTCTAAATCTGTTTTCTGTGGTCCTTAGGATATCTACTACATTTCAACTTACTTTAAAGCATTTAATTTCTATGGCTTTGGAATGATCAAGAAATGGGTCACCTAATAATCTCCCATCCCTGCAGATTTTCAGTCTCCCAGACTACATCTACTAGCACTTAGCTATCCTTAGCGTTGGAAGCATCTGCCTGCTGTCTTCAGAAATCTCTGATGCAATTTAAATTGATTTCTTCTAGTTACCTTCACAATGGATGATTCACAAAGGTGGTGAAGGGAGTGGAACATCTCCCTGGTGAGGAAAGGCTAAGAGAGCTGGGTCTCTTGAGCTTGGAAAAAACGAGACTGAGAGGCGACCCAGTTATTATTTATAAATATGGAAAGGGTGGGTGTCAGGAGGGTGAAGCCAGGCTCTGCTCAGTGTCATCTAATGATAAGACAAGGGACAATGGGTGTAATCTGGAACAGAGGAGGTTCCACATAAATATGAAAATGAACTTCTTCAAGGTGAGGGTGACAGAGCACTGGAAGGGGCTGCCCAGGAGGGTTGTGGAGTCTCCTTTTCTGGAGATGTTTAAAACTGGCCTGGATTTGTTCCTGTGTGACATGGTCTAGGTGATCCTGCTGTGGCGGGGAGATTGGACTGGATGATCTCTCAAGGTCCCTTCCAATCCCTAACGTTCTGTGACGGCATGGAAAACAAGATATACCCCCCACCCCCCGTTATTTGATTAACCTTTTCCTATTGGAAAACAGCAGTTTTGTCTCTAGTCAGTGTCTTCTAGACCAAAACCTGGACCTAGGTTTTTCTCAGACTGCATTTTCTATACTTTGAATTGCTTCTGTTGGTTCCCGCTGTTTGGCACAGGTCTTCACTTTCCAGTAGCTGCTTCCTACCTGCAGACAACAGGACAAATACATCTACAGTGTCAGGATATGAAGCTCAAATGTACAAATAAGGATATAAACAAAGCTGTGTATTAAGATTGATTTGAAACATGGGGATGTTCAATGCTTTGAATCTTCCCGTAGCTTTTCAGCAGTGAACACATCGCAGCTAAATTTGAGAGCAGAAAGAGATCAGTAGCAACAAAAGGCAGCTGAAATATGGTAGAAACAGGAAGGCAAGAGTCTCTTCTTCCTGTCTTCTGCAGTTTCTGACAGTTGCAGAAAGCTAATGATAGGGCCTGGGAGGTGAGAGCTCTTTTCCAGTAATCCTGTAGACTACTGGGAATGTCTCTGCTGTCTCCAACAGCATTGAAATTCATCCCCTGACTATCAGATACAGGGAGAAATAGTTGCTAAGTACTTGTTTGTTCAGGGATCACCATGACTGTTCAGTTTGAAACTCCAAAGGAACAATGAGACACTTTGCAGGTGGAAGCAGCCACATTCCTCAGGGGAGTCTGTCAGCTACAGGACACTGATGACGGCTTTTTTTTTTATTTAAGGAGCTGTGTATTCCAGGAACTTTATTTACTTGAACAGCTTGTCCTTTAGGGCATTGTTATCAGAGCATTACTATATTGAGGTAATTAGAATTACTCACACAACCCAGTGTGTGGTAGGCTTTTTCGAAAGACTGAGGAGTTTAGTGGATTGCACACACAGAAGCAGCAAATTCAGAAGCAAGCGATGCAGAAGTACGAGCGATGGCATTACTGCCATCTGCACTGCCTCTACGGATCAGAAGTCACTGTTTTCTAAACCATGTATAATCGATGAAGTTTCAAGAGCTTGAATTTCTTCGGTTTGCTTCTCAGACTACACATATTCAGGAGATCTGCTGGATCTGCTGTCATAAGGCAAGTGTGGTGGAGCTAAAAATTCTATCTCCATCCTAATGTGCTCAGTGATGCTAGGTGCTGAGAAGGCATCACTGTGTTGGTCTGTGGCTGCATCTGATCGAGATGAGCTTTGCTTCACTGTTTGTTTTAGTTTACCCAAGAGCTTTCACTCAGAGGTACGTGCCTACCAGAACAGTATTAGTTTCAGGAACTGACTGTGTCTTTCAACAGCGCTGAAGCACGTGTCATGTGTAAGTGCTTTGGAAATACAGTGAGGTGTTGGGATTGTACTGAAGTGTTTGGAATGTCTCCAAACAGCGCCCATTCCAAAACAGACTTGCTGCAGGTTTCTGAGGCAGTGTGCAGATGTCTCTTCCCCACTTTATAGCAGTCCCACCCATACTGAAGTGCCTGCCGTGCCAGGATAAATTTGTGAGTCTTAAAGCTGGTAGACAAGGTGACCAGTACATCTGTCTGTAGAGATGCTATTGGACAGCATGGACTGTGTGGTAAGGAGTGGGCGCAGATGTGCAGCTTGACCTCATCCCCTGTTTAAGATATTAATCACTTGACTATCACAACAGCAGTGTGGTGCATTTCTGTGGGGTGAAAAATGTAAGAGCTGAGACTTAGTTTGCAACAAATTTCATGCTCAATCATTGCTGAGGTTTTTCAATTTTTCCTTTTTATTTGCTTTTTTCTTTTTGGCAAAAAAATCACCGTACAATTCTAAACCATCATAAAGCAAGCAACCCCCTGTGCTGGCAACGTTTGTGGTGGAGATGCTGACGGCATTTACAAGAGAGAATATGCAGGTATCTGACTTCGGTTGGTGAAAAGGAAATTTGCTTGGGTGTATTTTGACCTTCAGAGATGGTATCAGTGAAATTACCTAGAAAAGGTCCCCCACCACCACCTGTTTATCAGCATTTTTGAATACAGTCATTGTGGCAGGAATTCAGATCTAGAGTGTATGAACACATTAACACCTTTTCCAGTGCCCTTTTATCAGAGCTATTGTGTTTTCCAATAGGATGTAGAGACCATTAAAAAAGGCAAGTAGTAACAAGAGAATTCAACTTAACTTACTGGCTGCTGCTGGGGCTCGTTGCAAAAGTAAAATCGTTTTGATAAGAAGTTTCCTGTTTAAATAAGACATTTGCCTCTACGTCCTTTGGCTTGAAGGAAGTCTCAAACAAAATCCCTTCCCTGTTGCTGAGCTATCTGGGTGGTTTTCATTACTTTGAAGTTGGGCTTTATCTGCTGGCCTCATTCACAGACTAGCTGGCTGCTTATCGCAGCTGTGGATCAAATCTTCAAAGGTTTGGTCTGAAGAGTTGGGATTTATGAGGTCACGTGGAATCCCCCTTGGAGGGAGTTCAGCCCATGGCAGCAGAATTGTGGGGAGAAGCTTTTGTCTGTAGGTGATGCTGGGCAGGGCAGGGGCGCTGTGACGCACTGGAGGTATGTCTGTGCTGGGGAGTGATGCAGGGAAGCGCTGGATTGTGAACGCTGGCCCGTCTTCAACACGCAACCTATAGAGCATGTGGGAGACCAGAGTGCATTCCTAGACACAGACTCACCGTGTTGCTGCTTCCAGTAGAGCTGTGTGAAATGTCAGAAGGAATTAGAGCCGTGCTGGCACTGACAACCACTTTTGGGCTCTGCAGCACTGGGCTTCACTGCACTTTTATAGTCAGGCTTAGAAACTGCACTGAACGGGTGAAAATGATTTATTTTCCCAGAAAGACGGCTGCTTATTAAAAGTAAAGAAAACCTAAAAAATAAAGGAAAAAACAACCCAAAGGGTTGCCTGGCTTTCTGCTTACTTCAACAGCGAGCAGCAGCTGTCAAATCCGCAGCCAGGACTGCCTCATCCCAGCCCCAAGCATCCCTTGAACAATGTGCCAGCTGGGACGAGCATCTCCAGTAAAAGCACATTGGAGCGCTCTTGCCTCTGGAACATCGCATGATTTCCAGGCTGTGTTCAGGCATGCCAGGCTTTGCTGACTGTATGAAAACGGGAGGGCTCAGTGCAGCACCATATGTTTGTTGCATTTGTGAGTGTCTTGCAAACAGCTTTAGCTGATTAGGCCACTAGAGATCATGCTTGGCTTCAGAGCAGGCAAGCAAAATGATGTAACTGCATGAGCTTCAAGCTGGAGAGTACTCCCCTGTGCTGATTTATACCTCTCAGCTTCCATTCAGGAGACAGAGATTAGGTTAAATGATTGCAATTTCCTCTGTTAAGAGCAAAAAAGGAAAGAAAAGAAAGTGATTTTTCCCTGGGTGAAGAACACTGTGAGTTGCCTCCTGCAGGAGCATGAACAGGTTATAGGTGCTGTGGAGGTAATATAACCCCACTCGCTGCAAGGGGCTTAAGAAGCTGTAATGCAGTAAATGTGTAGTAAAACTTGGATGCATTTGGAGCTGTGGCTAATTGTCTTTGCCACACTTTGCCTGCCTTGACTTCTTCATCAGAATGTGCCAGTGCTGGAGGGTCGGATCATATTTATGCACTTGGCTCTTTGGCACAAGCTATCTGTCAGCACTTCCTAATGCAGCCCCTCTTTGGATCAAAGCTCCTCCCCTTGGGAAGAAGTAGAGCTTGTTCAGCCTCTGTAGCCACACGCTGTCCTCCTGCAATGGCTCCTCCTCCCCTCCCACCCTTGGGTGGAACCACAGAAAGGGAAAACTTGACAATAGTCAGCAGGCAGCAGAGCTCACAAGATCTGTTGCGGAAGCATGTCCAGCTAGCCCAGGTAGGGGTATTCTGGCCTTCCCAAGGGGTGCCATCACTGGCGAGTGTGGGAGAAGATGGTCGTAGCCATGGGAGCCAGGACAAACCTGAAAAAGAATGAGCAGCCAAGAGACCTGGTGTTCCCTGGGCAGCTTCAAAGAGAGGTGAAGTTTCTGAATCAGCACAGGATTAAATGAGCACTTGCTGCTGCCATGTTGGCAGAACAGAGCTGTTCAGAGGCACTTGGACAAGTTTGTGGCTGAGCCGGTTTATCCAGTGTTGAAGATGGGAAGTTACTTGTCTGCCCCAGCTTACTTCGCTCCCAAGGATCCCTTTCGGTAAGTCTTGAGCAGGATTAGCGGTGGGTGTTCCGAGTGTTGTTTCTGCACTCTAATGCCATCCCAAGCAGTTAGCGTGCAAGGTGTGAAGAATGTGCTTGTGTGCAGGGAACAGCCGGCCCCAAACTGGATCCTGTCATGCTTTGAGGAGGTGATGGGAAAGATTTCTATTCCTGCTCTCTTTGCAGCTCTCTGATTCAAGGGAATAGCAACAGCGAGGCAGTGTCTGTGTTAGCCCAGGCGAGCAGGCTCCCTTCCAGAGCAACACTGCGCGTGCTGCTGTACCAAACATCCCTGTGCTTTTACTTTGCTGCCAGAAGAATGAGTTTATTAATGGCTCTTGCTGCGACTTACGTCTCTTCCAAAGCTACTTGTGCTCAGGCATAGCACAGGGTGAGGTGAGGTGCTGCCGCAAGTTCAAGAAGGTGATGTAATCTGCAGAGGCAGAGTGTAATCTTGTTGAGAAAAGAAATAAAGTACTTTGCAGGTAACCAGGGACAAGGAGCATACTTGTGTTGTGTGGAACTGATTCTTCTCCTGTGATGTTTTGGTTTATATTAATAACCAGCCTTGGCCCAATTGAACAAATGAGGCTTGAGAAGGGTGGTAGTAGGATAAGTCTTTGATTGAATAGTGAAAACTGTTAGTGAGACTGAGCACAGCCAGGATGGTGAGTGAGCTGATGTGCTGATAAGGTGACTGGATGGGGAAAGGCACTGCTTGCAGTTTCATTGTCTCCCTCTCATCCCCTCCACTCTGTCATTATTGATCCTGTCCTGCAAACACTTTTGTCCCAGTTGGGAGTAAGGAGCCTTTTATTAAAACAGTCTAGGAAAGGAGTAAATACCGCCGCACTGTTGCCGAGCTTTAGGCAGCTTTCTGAAACTGCTTTCAGGAGGAGAGTGAGCAGGCGCTTGTTATTTGCCCTACATGAAGGGCATCATGCTAAGCCACACAAACTCCTTCTCTTCAGTGTGTGGAAACTGTTTTGCATAGTCAGTGCTTCAACGCTCTGTCTTCTAGTACTTCGTGTGTTCTCCAGCACAGTGTGTTCTCCAGCACGTGTTCTTCGTTGTCTGCTGTCTCTTACGTAGCCAGTACACACGCTTCTGCTAAGTCTGGGTGAGAGCCTTTTGGGTGCTGGGGTTGTGTTTTATTCTGCAGCGTTCTATGTCCATGAATGCCCCCTCCAGCTCTGCCTACAGAATTGGAGCCACAGCTCTTTCAAGCCTGTCTAGCGTTAACTGATCCAGCCTGACAGCGTGTGTGAGGGGTGCATTTTATTAATGAGCCCTTCTCAAAAGGGATCTGTCTCTTCAGTGCCAGCAAAGTCTTTGCTTCCATGAGGGTATTTGCTTTCATTTAGATGTAAAAGAGATACCACATCAATTGAATCTTCCTTCTTGCTGGAAACCAGGCTGGTTACCTGTTGTGACCTGATCCTCCTGCCACCCCCCACAAAACCCAGTAGCCATCAAGCAACAATTTGTGATCTCTTTCTGCACCTGACCTACAGAGCAGCAGGGCTGGGCACTGCACGCAGATGCAGTGTTGGGTTCCTTAGGGATGGCTGTGGGAGACAGATTGATTTATGCTCTATAGCCAAGACTGGGAAGCAAAGAATTGTAACGTATGGGCCTGTGAGATCAGAACAGGGCTCTGCAGCTCTGGAAATGGTGGCTGGGAGGAAACACGTCAAGCATGGCTGTTAGCAATGCTCTCTCCCAGAAACTCGATGGCCGTGCTTCGTTACTCTGTAATAAGAATAGCAAACCATGTAAGAGAAGATTGGTGGTTTCTAATCTATAGAAGACAGAGAATCAAGAAACCTTCGTTTCTTTTGGTTATGGCGACTAGCAAAGATTAGTTTGGTTAATACCGATAGTGGTCCTGCCTCTGCTGATGCGAGCCCTGGCGATGGCAGTGCTGCAACACCACACGCTCCAGTGAGGAGGGAAAGGAAGGGGTGGTAACACTTGTGTCTTCTGTGGTAAAACTCTGACATACCCCTTCAAGGAGAGTCATGTGGAGCAATCATGTGATGCCTTTATGATTTGGGCAAAGGCGCTGAAACCATATCTGTGTGCTACCTCCACACCTGACAGACTGGTGCCTTCCCTAGGGTACAGAACTTGCAGTAACAGAAGGTGCTGCTGGGCCACATGAGCCATGGCCGTGTCCTCTTGTTGGCAGCAATTGAGTAAGTAGCCAGTTAGACCCATTACCAGCATCTAGCCTCTCTGGGCCTGGTTGCTTTGTTCCTGTTGCTTCATTGCCCTGGGTGGGGTTCTGAGCCTTAAGCTGCAAACTTGTCCTGCCCAGATTTGTTTAATTGCATAGCAAAGACCTGACTGCTTGCTGGCTCCACCTCCTCACCTTCATTCTGCTATGGGTGTGTTGCAAATTAGATACCGGTGCTTATTTCCGGATGGAAGCAAACTAATCCGTGTGCTGTAAGGCTGGAACCCAACCACAAAGATGTAGGGGAAAGGTGAAGTGCACCTCTGGAGCCTGAGAGGCTCCAGAACGGGAACAGAACTGCAGGTGTGTTGCTTTTGCAGAAATTTTAGATCTCTTAGGGAAAACCAGGAAGGGTTGAAGGTGAAATCAAAGAGAATTGACAAGGGAGGTGTTGTGCTCACAAACAAATGAATAAATAACCCACCTGTTCAGAGAGGAGTTAAACAGGAAGCCAAGTCTTGCAGTCCTTGGGAAGCAGTCTCCAGTGCTGCTGTCTGCATCTCAAGTGCAGGCCTGGTCACAGCTCCCAGTTTGAAGATGTAATCACTCTTGGAGCACACACTGGTACAGGCTTGCACGAAGTCGGATAAGTCTGAGGGATCCAATTTGCCCGTGCTGAGCCAGATGTTTCTGCCACAAGGTGATAGAAATCTTTGCTGTTAGTCTCCACTTGCTCTTTTCTCCCTCCCACTCACCTACTTGATCATTCAGCGTGGGGTATTTACGGCAAGTGAAACCCAAAGGCAGTGCTTGAAGGCAAAATGCATTGCAATGCCCCCTAGGTCCCTTGCATACCATGAGCAGGGTGTAACCATGACAGTGCCCCAAGGCTGAGGCTGTGATGCTGCCTGTTCCATTTACAGCAAAGGTAAGTTACTGCTCCCCCTGCCTCAGACAGAATTGGCAGGACCTGTTGCACGTGCTGGAGTCCTTTCCCATCACTTGGAGAGGGGTGCGGGCAGGGTTTGGAGCTCCTCAGCTGGGAGGACAAACACTGTAAGATCCAAATACATTAGAAGGAACAACTTTCCTGAGGGTAGGGTACGGCACTAAATACCTCATGTGGTGTGTTTTTCCCTAAAACCATAGGCTGCTTACAAGCAGCTTCACCTTGTTGCTTTGCAGACTCTCCGTGTTGGAGCATGACCAGCTTCGCGTATCACCGCACTTGCTACAAGCTGGTGGAGTTTACACGGAATGTCTTTGGCACAAATAAGCTTTCAGAAAGCTTGTGAAAGGTGAAGTCAACAGCAGAGCTCATCCAAGGCTGGAAAGCAGTAAAAAGTGCAGCCCCACTGCCACTAACTGAGTTCAGTGCGTTTGGGGCTGTAGAGGAGTCTGTTGTCCCGGAGGGTGTGTGCCCACCAAAACCCCACCGTTGTGCAGTGGGTCCCCCTCCAGTGCAGTAACTGAGACAACCGTTGAGGTAAAGGGCGGAAGAAACCCTTCCACCTCTGAGAAACCATCTGATGATGACATTGGTCCTCCAGGTGTTGCTTTGAACCTGTTATTGGTGACTAATCTGGTTTGGATTCTGCACTCAGGAAAGGCCAATACCAGACTCATTTTCCTTTTAAAGTCTGCAAACGTGCTGCCCAGGGCTAATGGAATAATCTTTAGTGATGCAACTGCTGTCTGTGCCTTATCTCTTCCAGTAAATCACACCTCCATGCTGCAGAAGTTAAACTCCCTTGCTCAGTGCATCCTGCCCAGGCGGGATTGTTGTGTGCAGGAGCCTGAAGATCTGGGTTGTGCTTGCAGTACAGTTACATCTGCAGCAAGATTGCGGCATCTTTTTCCTTGTTTCCTTTTTTCTGAAGTAGGGGATGTTGTTTGGTTGTTCTTTGGATTCACAGAGTCATAGAATACCAGGTCGGAAGGGTCCAACCTATCCAGCTTAAAGTAGAGTTTAAATTAGATACTCCAGCAGCCTGTCAAGCTGGGTCTTAAAACTGTCCAGCATAGGGCAATTGATCACTTCCCTTGGGAGATTATTCCAATGTTTAATTGTTCTACTAGGGAAGAATTTTCTTCTGGACTCCAATCGGAATCTCCCCAGGATCAACTTATACCCATCACCCTTTGTCTTTCCCATAGGGCTCCTTGTAAAAAGAGAGTGACTGGCTTCTTGGTAGCTACCTTTTAGGTATTGGTACATGGTGATAAGGTCCTCCCTAAAGCCTTTTCTTCTCCCAGCTTTCTCAGCCTTTCTGAGGGTGTGGACAGAGAATTCATAGTGGTGGTTTGTTGAAATGGGAACTGACACCGGTATGTGAAGGATTTTGAGCCTCCATGCATTTGGAGAAAGTTGTTCTCATCTCATGTGCTCTCATCAGCAGAAGGAAAGGAGAGCAGTTTGTGGGGAGAGGTGGAAGACTTCTGTCACAGTTAATTGGTGGATGCAAGAAGTAGATGGAGCTCAAAGGCTGAACTGCTTTGAGCACTCTCCCTCAGATGGAAAGTGCCGCCGTTGACCTACCGAGAGAAGGCTAACTAGAGAAGAGTAGGCTTTCCACAAAGGTTGATGCAAAACCAGCAGGAAGGCATTCCTGCCTCTCTGTCCCCCTTCCTAAACTGGCTGAGGAGAGAGGTGCTCTGCTTCAAGACGGTGTGATACAACAGAAACACTAGAGACAGAGCTGTGTGCTTTGGAGCACTGCTACTGGGGACACTTCTAGCGAGAGGGAGAAAGCAGAGGATCAAAATTTATAAGGCATAATTTATGTGTTTTAATAAATGGATGGGATTTGTTTTAAAATTTGAAAGCTTGTCTCTTCCTTTGTATTGGTTGATGCCACCTCTCATAACAAACCTGGAGTTTGTGCTAATTTTCAGTTGAAAAAGCATTGGGGAATGGAGGGGTTTAGTGCATCCATAATTGGAAGAGCTGAGGGTGAGCTGCTGCTGAATGTCTCTTTTCTCCATGTAGGAGACGTCTTTTCATTGATCTGTAACCTGCTGCCAACTGGAACTTTGTTTGTTTCCTTCAAGGTGCTCTGAATGTCAGGATCCCCTCACTAACTGGTACTATGAGAAAGATGGGAAGCTCTACTGTCACAAAGACTACTGGGGGAAGTTTGGGGAATCTTGCCATGGCTGCTCTCTGCTGATGACAGGACCCGTGATGGTAAGGACTCTGGAGGACTTCTGCCTGGAAGCAGGACATGGCTGCCTCCAGCTCCTCAAACTTGGTTGGGAGTGGCCCTAGCTGTTCACATAACCAAATAAATTGAAGATAATAGTCTCCCTGCAACTGTCATCGCTAATCAGAGGTGACAGAGCACTGGAACAAGCTGTCCAGGGGAGTTGTGGAGTCTCCTTCCCTGGAGACATTTAAGACCTGCCTGGATGTGTTCCTGTGTGAATTGGTCTAGGTGATCCTGCTGTGGCAGGGGGATTGGACTAGATGATC
>JAOXOE010000776.1:8440719-8471344 GCA_028565055.1 Phoeniculus purpureus | reverse complement strand
CGGAGGGGAGGGGCGGGGCGGGCCCGCGCCCTGTGGGGGCGCGAGCGTCCCGGTGCCCCTCAGGGCCTCAGGCGGGTTGCCTTGGGCCCGCGCCCGGGAAGCCCTGGGGCCGGGCCGGGCCGGTTCCGGCAGCCGCTCAGCTACTCTCCCCCGCCCCCAGCACTGGCCCTGGGGCTCCGCCGGCGGCTGCACACCGTGTACCAGAGCGCCGAGCTGCCCGAGACACACCAGATGCTGCGTCAGACATGCCGGGACTTCGCCGAGAAGGAGCTGATGCCTCTGGCGGCCCAGCTGGACAGGGAGCACCGGTTCCCGGCCGAGCAGGTGCGCTGGGAGGGGCGGGGGGGCGGGCTCCGACCCCGTTCCCTCTGCCCGGGAACAACTTGCATAGAAGGCGCCGGCTGAGCAGAAAACGGACTTCTAGCTCGTTTTGGGGAGAGTTGGATGTAGCACCCACAGGGTATCTGGAGCCCTTTACCTGGCTTTAGCACCAGCGAGTCCTGTGCTGTTAACTGACTTTCCTGCAGGTTGTAATACACTCGGCTTATAAAATGAATTAACTGCTTTTGTAGATTGCACACAGCCATGAAATGGTTTACAGTGAGGAAGCCCTAAATGAACTGAGTGCATTTCACATGGTGAAGAGGTCAAGAGATAGGAGAGCTGGTCAGCCTCTAGGAATCCTTCTCCAAACCCTCCTGGGGCTGTGGAGTAACCAAGATTCCAGTCAAACTTGCGATTCCTCTTGTGGAAAGCAGTGCAGACCCAGCAGAACATGCTGTGTCACACTGAGGCACCTAATTAATGGCAGTGAAATACTCAGCTCCAGAAGAATACAGACCATTCTGTTAGCCAGAAGGCCCCAAGCAGGCAGGAGTGTGTTTTGTCAAATGCCTCCCTGTCTGCTAAGGGGTAGGGGCTGTAGTCAAACCCAGGAAGGTAGCCAGGAAAGTCATCCTTAACTCTAAGGAAGGAAATAGGTTTTCCTCTTCACTGCTTTTACCTGAGAACTTTACATTTGACTTTGAGCCTTTTCACTTGAATGTTTAAGGGAACAGTCAAAATGTAAGCAGGGTTTATTAAGGTAAAGCAACTTACATAGACCTGGTTGTTGTCTTCTGTTCATCCTCTGGATTTGATGTGAAGGATTGGGGTACCCAAAGAGAAGATAAAATATTTGGTGAAGAATTCCTCCCGAGTTCTATTAAAGCAAGCAGAGGCTGGTAACTTATTTCTGGTGCACCACAAGGTTGACAGATATAAAAACAGAGAAAGGTTTGCTTTTCCTTTTGCATGTTGCCAAATATTAGCAGGAGAGGTAGAGCTGGTGCTCTGAAGAGCTTATGGTTAAGAAGCCAGGGATCCAGCTGAGAAACTTAAGGTGGAATAATCTTGAATGTAACTAACAATGAAATTTGCTGCGAAGCAAGGTCTGGCTTAAATGGGAATGCAAAATCAGCTTCTTGCGAACTGTTCTGTGGGTCATTCATTCTGTGAAATTCTTTCTTTGTGCAGTCCTAGGCTGAGGCTCAGCAGACTCAAAGGTAAAGTCCTATTGATTTTTGTCAGCTAGACTTCCAACTGAGAGGAGACAGTCGAGGGGAAAAGCTTTGCTGGGAGGCTGAGGAAATGCTGGTGGGGTTGTAACTCCCTGTTTCACCTTCAGAAGGCTCTGTCCTTCCCAGTACTGAAGAGAGCTCTTTAAATATGACAGAGCCTTGTCTTAGGCAGCAGTGACTGTGTGCGGCTCTTTGTTGAACACTTTGGGACCCAGTGTACAGATTCCCTTTTCACCAGGTGTTGTGAGCATCTTTTCCTCTGTGTGTAACCCTGCTGTGACCTGTGTTTATTATCATGTGTTTGTGTGTATTTGTTGGGACCCTGGTGGTGCCCACACAATGTCTTTACCATTCCCTATGTGCAGGTGAAGAAGATGGGTGGCTTAGGGCTGCTGGCGATGGATGTGCCAGAGAAGTACAAAGGAGCTGGCCTCGACTACCTGGCCTATTCCATTGCTGTGGAGGAGATCAGCAGGGGCTGCGCGTCCACAGGTGTCATTGTCAGCGTCAACAATGTAAGTGTCTCTGTGTGTGTGTGAGGGACAGGTGTGGAATCTAGGCTGGTATTAGTGGGGTTAGTGGAGAGAGATGTATTGAGAATTGGCATCTGTGGGGTCTGGTGTGTTGGAGAGCACTTAGAGATTAGGGAGTCACTGGATTGCTTGTACCCTCAAGATGCTGACTCATCTCTCAATTCTTAAAGTCTCTCTATTTAGGGCCAATACTCAAGTTTGGCTCTGAAGAACAGAAGCACCAATGGATCGCTCCCTTCACTAGCGGAGAGAAAATCGGGTGTTTTGCACTCAGTGAACCAGGTGACGTCCTGTTACTGTTGCAAAGAGCAAGTGTAGTCAGGTTTAGGTTGGATTTTAGGTCTGTGAAACTGTAGCAGTTCGTGGAAAGCCAGTTCCTAGCAGTTCTGTGCAAAAGAAGTCTCAGTGTCCCAGGTACTAACTGACAACCCCCTAGTACATGCCAACAACTTCCATCCCCTCTGTGTGAGCAGAGCTTTGGAGACTGACATGTCTTAAACTCATGGGCCTTTCCCCTCCTGTTTAGAACCTGCAGGAGGGACAGTGGTGACACTGCTGCAGTAACAAGAGTTGTTGGGAGCAGACAGCCGGTGTAGCTTTGTGCCCCAGGCTGCCACTGCTTGTCTGAGTTTTGTTTGCTGGTGCTTTGCTCAGGGAACGGCAGTGATGCGGGTGCAGCATCCACAATGGCACGTCTGGACGGTGATGAGTGGGTTTTGAATGGCACCAAGGCCTGGATCACCAATGCCTGGGACGCTTCGGCTACTGTGGTGTTTGCTACTACGGATAAATCCCTGAAGCACAAGGTGTGTTCAGTGGGTCAGGCAGGAGTAAAGAAGCTGTGCAGAGAAGCACCTGGAAAAGGTTCTGGAGGGCTCTAGAGCCATGCAGACATTGAGCAAGCAGCTGCTGATGTCCACTGACTTTATCTCAGCTCTTCCCTCCCTTCTCCTGGTTCGCTGGATATGTGAATTCTATGGGAAACATTTGGAGGGATCCTCCTGAGAGCCACGTAAGTAGGAAGGTGACACCATTCCTCACAGCTTGGGTCTTGTTGCGCAGGGCATTAGTGCGTTCCTGGTTCCCATGCCAACTGCTGGGCTGTCATTGGGGAAGAAAGAGGACAAGCTTGGAATCCGAGCTTCTTCCACTGCCAACCTGATATTTGAGGACTGTCGGATACCCAAGGCCAACCTGCTGGGGCAGCCTGGAATGGGCTTCAAAATCGCCATGGTAAGAGGTGGCTGAGGGTGCAGCTGTGGCTCCTAAGTCTGTCATTTTCAAAACCAGTTTCAGACTTAAGATAGCTTTGGTAAGAACTGCTAGCATAAGCTGTTCTGTGCAACATTCAGCAGTTGACCCGTTTTGCCAGTGCAGGAGAAACTATTCATAGAGCTTGACAAATCATTAATTTACCCTGGACAGCACTTTCAGCGTAGGTGCCATGGGGTGGTTCTCAGGTGAAGGAATGGTGGTGTGTCAGCAGGGGTGGCGTTTCAGTCTGTCTCCAGTTTGTACCTGTAGGTAAAGGGAGAACATGACAGTTTTGCTAAATACTGAGGCAGAGGAAAGGTTGCCTGGAGGTCCAGACATCCTCTGCCTAGTGTCTAACAGTGGATGAGATGGGGCTGCTCAGCAGTGCTGTTAACTCAGGCAGCTCTAGAAAGCACATTCCCTGCAGTGACCACTGCCCTTTGCATTCTTCTGTAAGGTCAAACCACCATTTGTTTGCCTGACTTACTGGAAAAGGCTGAGTTCCCTAGAGAACAGCCCCATTAAGTCCAAAACTGAAAGAACCCACTAGTCATCACTCACTTTTTGAAAACACTGCTCAGAGCCCAGGACTGAGATGAAGCCTTTTCTCACTGTGTTGTAAATTCCACCCCCAGCTAATAAGAAGCGATACCTGGCCTCTCTACTTCCCTTTGTGTACCCACGGCTTCTCTCTGCAGCACACAGTACACTTCATAGCTCTTCATTCCTCTGTAACCATAAATTTAAAAGTTGAGTAGAGCTGGAGCTTAAGGATGTGGTTTAGCAGTGGGATTGGTAGGGTAGACTGGTGGTTTAACTCAGTGATTTTAAAGGTCTTTTCTGTCCTAAACAATTCTGTGATCCCATGATATCCTGAATCAAGGTGGTTTCAGACCAGAGGATACTAAGGCTACAGCAGCTTCACAGCAAGACTAGAAAACAGGAATGTACTGTTTGGATCAGGTATGACATGGCAATAATATTTTGCGTCTTTCTCAGCAAACCCTGGATGCAGGAAGGATTGGAATTGCCTCACAGGCTCTTGGAATAGCACAAGCAGCTCTGGACTGTGCTGTGGATTATGCTGAAAAGAGAATGGCCTTTGGGTCACCCATCACAAAGCTTCAGGCAGTACAGGTATGAGTGAGGCAGTCGGGGTAGTTCCAAACTTTGCTGGGGCTCGTGGAAAGACCATGTGGGTTCTCAGGCTCTTCAGCCATGCTGTGCCCTTTGCACTGCCTGGGATAAACAAGGTAATCAGTTCTGTTTTCAAACACTGGTAAAGCCAGTTGTTGGGGGTTGAGATGCTCCATTTCTCACAGCATGGTTCTCTGGGGCAGGATCCTCCTGTGCTGCATGGGCAGCAGCCGTCCCTGGGACCAAAGGCACCATTTGTTGTTGCAGTTTAAGCTGGCAGACATGGCTGTGGCATTGGAGGGCGCACGCCTGCTGACCTGGAGAGCTGCCATGTTGAAGGACAATGGGAAGCCCTTCACAAAGGTATTTCCAGCCTTGCATTTGTCCAGCAGTGACAATACAGGGCTCCAGCAGACCCTGGAGTTTGCTGCTTGCCCTCAGGCACCTGGCTGAGCCAAGACCTGGTTTTAGCCCAGGGAACTGGGATGGCTGCCGACAGCTGGCACTGATCACCAGGCCCATTTCTGCACAGCTGGTCTGCAGGGTTCCAGCTCCTCATGTGAGTGAGGTGGTCCTCATGTGATAGCTGCCCCCTCAGTGATGTTTTCCTTCTCCAAAGGAAGCAGCGATGGCCAAACTGGCTGCGTCAGAAGCTGCAACAGCCATTGCTCATCAGGTAACTACTTCAGTTGACATCTCTGATACCCAGCATGCTGAAAGGGAGTTTGTGGTGCACAGAGGTGCTTGAGGAAGCTGCCATGGAATTTATTACATTTTTAAAAGGCTCAAAACAAAACCAGTGGAACCCCTGTGGTTGCAGCTGGTTAGCACAGCGATTTCCTATACTGTGGGGGGATCGGAGCAGGCAAGGATTGATAATAGAGCTGCCACAGGCAAGTATCAAAGTTGTCTTGTGCCTGCTGCTCTCCAGGGCAATGTCAAAGCTTTGTGTGGGATCACTGATGTGGGAAGGAGCATGGGTGAACCAGGCAGGACTGAAGTTTGCACTGTAGTGAGCAAGTGAAGCAAGACTTCCAATATCTGCCTTTTTTTCTTTTCCCTGTCATTAATAGAAGTGTCTTAGATGAACACAGATGAGTAGCAAGTCTGTGGGAGATCAGAACTGCTTTTAACCAGCTCCAATCCCGTTTAGTCCTCCTGCAGCATCCCCCTGGCTGTCATTCCCCTCCCTGCACAAGTTACATCTGCAGTGGGTGTAGCTCTTTTTAGAGACTGTGTTCTACAGAAAACAAATTCCTTGACCCCACTTCCTTTCTGACCTGATGCCTTTGTTTCAGGCCATCCAGATCTTGGGTGGGATGGGCTATGTGACAGAGATGCCAGCAGAACGCCATTACCGTGATGCTCGTATCACAGAGATCTATGAGGGGACCAGTGAGATCCAAAGACTGGTAATTGCAGGTCAATTGCTGAAGGCCTACCGTAGCTGAAGAAGCTAACTAGAGCGAGACACTGCCCCAACGTGCCTTGTAATGGTGCACTGATTGAGTCCTTCCTGAGTGAATGAGGCTAATGATGGAAGTTTCCTCACCAATGAGTAACTGACCCTCTTGTTAAAACATGCTGCTGCTTCTTTGGACGAAGTATGGTGCTGCATCTAGGTTTGTAAATGATGGCAGGAAGAAGCACCCTGTCTTTGTGGGAGTGTGTAGGTCTTTTCCTAAACTGGAGCCTTGGTTTGGTAGCAGCAACGTAACTTGGCTCTTCAGTAAAGTCAGCAGCTCTCCTTGTGCCGTTCCTGGCCACGGCCTCTTCTGCAAAAGTTTGTCACTCTGCAGTACTGGATAACCAGTGCCTGGAAGTGGCTGTGCTGAGGTGCCCCTCGCAGCAGCACACTTTTCCTGCAGTCAGCAGGAGAGGAGCCACACGGGAGGACACAGGTAACGCCTGCACACATACAGCCTGTGGATGGCAGAAAAACCCCGTGGCCTTGCCCTGTGGGGCCAAGCAGCCAGACATCGAGGTAAAAGCAAAGGCCAGAAAAGCTGCAGTGCCTGACACTCGCTGGTTTTCAAATAAAAGCCCCAAACCTCTGTTCTCAAAGTTGCTTTTATGGCACCAACAACTACCTGCACAGGAAAGAAAGTGCATGAAGTGGCAGTAATGTCCTTTGACCTCTACATGTTTTGGGCAACAAGAAGGAAATGAACAGATGACACAGAATCCCTTCCCCAGAAGTTGTAGCAGTAACCCATATCCTCCATCAGCTATCTTTGGCAAGAAATTAATTCAGAAGATTCACCAGGCAGAAGAAAAGCTCTAAACTTGGGAGAAGACAGAAGGGATTAAGACCAGAGCCTGTGTGACCTGTGCCTCCTTGTCCAAATGTGGTAAATGGTTACTTTTCTGTGGTGCCATTTGTTTAGGATTGAGAAATGTAACAGGATCCTGTTACACAAGAGCAGTGAAGCCAAATAAAGGACCTGCACAGTCCCCACTGTGGTTTCTTAATGCAAATGTGAATTAATACAGAATATTTTCTTTGAATAGAGACAGGAGCTTCAGCAGGGCCTGCACACACCAGTCAGACACCGCTCTGAGGTGCAGCGGGTGTTCGGGAGTGCAGACTGCCCAGCACTATACATAATCTCTGCAGGTCGCTAGAGGGCAACTGCGTGTTTGGACAAAGGTTTCAGGTCTTGAGTTTCTCCTCACTGCACTCCCAAAGCAAAGGTTAACAGAAACACAGTGAAGCACTGCATTCAACAGGGGTACTTCTACTGGGAATCCGTTCTAATGACTGCAACTGTAGCTAAGTTACAGACTGTTTCTAGCAGCGAGACACTTTTCTAGCTTGATTTCAGCCACTCTGATGATTGAAGAAACTTTCTCCTACACAGTCACAGAAATGCAGCACTATTTTATGCTTCTTTCTCCTTACAGCCGCTCATCTACAACAGGCACTGTACGGCTGCTCACTGCAAGGCAGTGAGGACTTACAGAATGCAGTTACCCTCAGACCTTGTTCTTGCTGACCTCCTGTGCTGAGGTCCGGCTGAGCCCCCAGTGACCCAGAGCAGTCACAATCAGGCCATGCCTGCAGCTCTGTTTCCCCTCTCTGCATCTAGAGGTTTCTCTTAGATTTACTTTACTGCACTGCCAGCATTTTCTGACTGCTCCTCTTCAACTTTCCACTCCCTTGGCTGCTGCACAGGGACAGAGGAGATCTCAAGCAGCAGAGCAGCCCAACACACATTGCTCCTTCCAGCAATGCTCTGGGGTAAACAGCATGGTTCTGCCCCAGAGCTTTGAGAGCAAAGAAGTGGCTTCCTCAGAGCAAAATACAAAGAGCTTTCTCCTGGCTGACAGAATTCTGCCTGTAACATGTGTGTCTGCTTCTTGGGGCTGTTACAGAGAACTGCTGAGAGCACAGAACACAAACACGTTCTGCAGCTGTAACTCCCCAGGTCTTGCTGAGAGCCACCCCCAGCCAGCAGTGACCCAGCCAGACTTTCCCTTGACAAAAGGCTCCAGTTACAGGTGGAGACAAAGTTTTTATCAGCTTACAAACTCAGCCAACACAGTAAAGTTGGGGCACTGAGATTGGAAAATTAGGTCATCAAGCAGAAAGAGGCAGGGCAGGAGATGGGCCACAGGTGTACTGTCTAAGGACATTGGGGGGGTTTTGTCCAACCATGGTCTAAGTGAACACAAGACTGGTCTTGAGACAGACTTCTAGGAATGAACTGTGGGGAGCTATAACTCAAATTCTTAGGAAACAGCTACACAGTGAGGAGTTACAATCCCATGGCAGAGTTAATAAATTTTATACCCTATTCAGCTCAGTGTCTTCATGTGAGTTCCCAACAGAGTGAAGGGAAGAGGTGTCACAATTAAATAAACAGAGGTGAGAAGTACTTCACCCTTCCAGGGGACCACACCTGAGCCACAGCTTTGGCCTACCCCTCCCCACCAAGAATGAGGAGCTACCTAGAGCCTGGATCGCTTGTCTAAATCCTCTACCTTCTCAGGAACAGTGTGGGACCAGGCTCACCTCACAAGTTCATGTCAGAAAACAACCAGAAAGTGCCATCTGAGCCTCCCAAGGTCAAGCAGTGTATAAAATGCTTTACAGGGGTTGGCTGAAGCTGCTGCAGGTCTGCTTTCACATCAGAACAGTCTCCACTAGTCTTTTCTGACTTGTTCATAAGGAAAACAAGACAAGTTCTTTTGATTTGAAATTAAAAGTTCGATTTGCCAAAGCTGAGCTAAGTTGTGCTAACACAGTCCCAGCAACAGCCACACATCCAGGCTAAGTTAGGGATCTTGGAAAGCATCAAAAATGCTGAAAGACATCCTGAAGTGGAAAAGCAAAGTTCTTATGAGAATAACAGGAAGAAGACATGGAATAGATATAAGAGAACCTGAAAAGTTCTTAATTTCAAATTCCACTCACTTGCTAAACGTATAAAACCACTTGGAGCCCTTCCTCCACTTCTCCCTCCGAGGCACTAAGCTGGGGAAGTCACTGAACTGCCAGAACGTTTTTCCTAACTGCCTCAGCACCTTCCCCTTCTCTCACAGAACGCACTATCCTCAGGATGGGAAACACCTCAGCAAAAGGCTTCTGGATATCACAGGATGAGCTGCAGCTCTGCAGCCCCCACCCCAGTGAGCTCCTGTGCAGTGTGATTTGGCGTTGCAGCTGGGCTGGGCATGGATTTGTCACCTTCCTGGGTTACTCCCAAGAGGCACTGAACAAGCATCTGGCATTTGTAACACACAGCACCCACCCTGTCTGGGCACACAATCCCAGATCATTTCTGAACACATTACACTTCCAAGATTAAGTGTGACCTTAGTGCAATTTTACAATGCAAACAGTAACATTTTCAAGGTGACAAAGACACAACAGAAAACTGATGCCAGGACTCTTAGCAGGTTTGTAGGCTACAGGTCTGGTCCGTGTCCTGACACCTTTGCTCTAGGCTCTAGCCTGTTGCTTTTTTGCCACTGTCCTTTTACCTTCCCACAAGATGGTTTACCTTAGTCAAACCATTTTAAAAACACTTTGTTCCAAAACTTTTCAGCAGGAAGGTGGTTTTGTCCCTCTCCCTGCAAGACACTGTGTCAAGCAGTTCAATACAATGTTAAACAGGGCCTGAACAACCTTGTGAGACCCCAAAGGGACAGGGATCAGGCTCTCCACGGCCTTTGGAAAGCCGAAGAACCCAAAGCAAGTTGCAAAGTTTCACCCTCAAGCTGGGGAGACTGAGAAAGAGCAGACAAAAGGTGGGCCTGCGTGGAGAAGGCTCAGCAGCAGAGTAGCAGGGCAGGAGTCTTTTAATCTCCCATAATGCTGATGCTGAGGCTGTTCAATGGGAGAGCTGTGGGAAAGAGACTCACAGTTTTAACAGACTCAAGAAAACTAGGCGGCTTTTCCCTCAGCAAATGCAGTAGCAGTTCAGCTTCAGTTGGCCTCTGCAAAGCACCAAAATCCCTTTCCCTCAGTGGCAGCTACTGTCCACACCTCCCAGTCCAGTTCTCACCTGGCAGGTGTCAGCCTCCAATGTGGAAGCTAGAAAGTCAGCTTGGGGCAGCAGAGCTCTGGCGGGATCAGACACAACGTGCTGCAGTTACAGCTGTCTTGCTGTTGGTGCAAGTCAGAAGGTTGCAGTGTGCAGAAGGGCAATGCAGCTTAAAGAGACCAAGATTTGTCTGGAAAGCCAAATGAGTTCTCATCAAGCATTTGTCAATTAGCACTTCTGGAAGTTTGTCCAGAATTCTTTTTAACTCTCAGAAATCACTCACAGGTTTGCTTTCCTGGCAGGGACTGAAAAACCACTGCAAAACAGAGAAAGGCCTTTTATTTTAATTCCAAAGGTAGGAGGGAACTCCTGAAAATCCAGAAGCACCCGAGATGTGCACTGCCATCAGGTGGGTGGAAGGGCTGGGAAGATCTGAAAATGTAACTCCACGGCTTGGAACCTCTAAGTTAAAAAAGAGACCTAAACAGAAAAGTGTCTTTTTTCTCTGACTGAATAGCCTCATCAGTACTTTAATGTAGCGGTTTACACCTGAAAGCTAATGCTGCTTTTGTCCCAGGCCGAGTGCAAGTCTGGAACCTAACACCTGCTATGAAAGGTAAAAGCAGAGTTTTAATTAAAAACTCTATACTTCATTAAAAGTGACAGTTGCCTGATGATGAGTGCTGCAGGCACACGCTAGAGGAGATCTTTCAACTAAGAGATGAATTGGGGAAAAACAATTTAAAACAAAAAGAAGATATGCCATCTCACCCAGCCTGCTGCAGCTGCTCATTCACACTTCCTAAATCTGAGTCCCCTGCTCCTACCAGGCTGTGTTGGTCCTCACTGTTCTCAGATCTGTCCCAGCCAGCTCAAGGGTCCTCAGCCTTGTCACCCTGCTGCCTGTGAGCTGCGACTGATGTGCCTGAGAATAGAGCGAGATGTTCATTAACAACACATGTGGCTGGGCAACACGTTCTGCCACACTAAACATGTTCTTCTTATAACATGTGATAGAACAGAACGGGTCAGGCCTTCTGCTGAAGCTTCCCAGCCGGCTATAACAAAACCACACCCCAAAGCAACCTTAAACATTCACTGTCCAGTCAACTAACAGTTACCTAGGTGATCCTGCTGTGGCGGGGTGACTGGACTGGATGATCTTTCGAGGTCCCTTCCAATCCCTAATGTTCTGTGATTCTGTGGTCAGCATCTATCCAGCTAACAAGAGCCATGAGATTCCAGGAGAGTTCCTCTGGCAAAGGATTTTAAAGGCAAAAAGTTCTAGTTACCTCAGGGAAGCCTCAATGAAGTAACTGAATAGGAACTGCTAAAATAAAATTTAAAAAAATAAACAAACAATCTAGATAGCAAGAGGCTACAGGTACAAAGCAGTCAACACAAACTCCAACCAGTCACAACAGTAAAGGACAACTTTTCTTTTTTCCTTTTTTTTTCCTTTAAGGGGCAGGGGCATGGAAAAAATACAGCACACTAATGAAACCAAATGCAAAAAATACAAAAAAATAGAAAATAGAAAAAATGTATTTACAAGTGGTACATTACTATGATCAGAAAGCACAAAGACAATTGCTGCTATAATACATGCACCGGGTCAAGAAGGAACTACTGAAAACCTGCGAGGGAGCTGTTTGTGGGGACAAAGAAAATTGGAAAAAAAAAAGGGGGAGGGGGAAAAAAAAAAAAAAAAGAGATGACACCCCCACTCTCTCCCCCCTTCAAACATACAGGGTTGGGTTGGAACTTTTTTCTTCCCTAGTTTGCTACATTGACCAAAATCAAATATCCCCTAACGTCCATGAGTACGATCAGTACAAATACTACACTTGTTTTTAAACTGCAGGTTCAGCTGTAGGATGGGGTAGGGGAAAACAGCAGCTCATTGTAGGTCCATATACAAGAAAGCCATAGTAAACTGCTCTACATGCTAAAAATTACAGCAAGCCCCTGTCTGCTACATAGCATGATCTTAGCAGGTTTTCCTCTTTATTTATTCATATATATATCTATATGTGTGTATATATATATGTATAAAAATCGTGCCCCTTTTCACTGCAACATGACATCTGGGTGGAAATGTAACTTGTTACAACAAAGTTTCATATGTTTACTGCAAGAAGTCACTCATGTC
Organism: Phoeniculus purpureus; assembly: GCA_028565055.1. Lineage (NCBI taxonomy): Eukaryota > Metazoa > Chordata > Aves > Bucerotiformes > Phoeniculidae > Phoeniculus > Phoeniculus purpureus. Next base: position 8,459,220 of record JAOXOE010000776.1, on the reverse strand, counting down.
TGTGGATTTAATAAGTAACCTCACACCACAGGAAATATTTAATAAATCAAAAAACCCCAATACTGGGACAGAAGACCTTCTGTCTCAGTTCTTTTCCAAACCGAAGTCTAGCAGGAAACTGGTCCCAATGTCCACGAGGGGTTCTCTGAAGAAGCTTCGGTTTGCTCAGCCGGTTTTTTTGTCTCTTAGTGTTCACAAGTTTTTGAACGACTTCAAGCCGTTTTCAGTTTCAAGTCTGTCTCTTCCTCTCTCACAAAGGTAATAGTCTGGAACTAATCCATCCGAGTGAGGAAAAGAGGAAAGTGGCTGCAGTTGCACAAAGGGTCCCCAATTCCACATCTGCAGGGAGATACGGAGTCTTGCGGGGCTCCTGATCTTAGCTTTAGTTTTTTTCTTTTCCTCCTTTTAATACAAAGTCCTTTCATTCAAGTCCCATACTTGGTACCTTCCCTAGTACCAGCCAGTCCAGCTTTAGAAGACGACAAAGCCACAAGTTTAAGAGAAAAGGACCAAGGCAGAAGTTCAGGTCACTTTCTATCTGTTCCATCATACTTCCAGGAAACGGGAGCTGCTGGACTTGGAGTGGAAAGGCTCAGACCACATGCGACGTAGATCGCCCTAGGCAGGAAAACAGCACAAGGACCATGCCCTCAGAAACTTGAATTTCTACTTAGAATTCAGAGTTTTAAAAGCACACACAACTGACAGCATGTCTTAACGAGAGCTGTTCTTCACCTGTTTTGTTATGCTAAAGATAGTAAAAAAACCCCCAAACCCTCCCACTGTCATGCCAGTCTTATTCTGGTGTCAGATCTACCCAAACTGGGTTTTTGATGGGAAGGAAATATTTACACAGGCAGAAAATTCTGCCCTTTCTTAGGGTCTGCCCTGCAGAACAGCTGCATTTAAAAACTGGTTCAGAGGAGGTGACTGGAAAGAGGTAACCAAGGATCTGCCTCCTCTCACAGACACAATCTTTCCTGACCAGCTGGACAAGGCCAAATTCACTTATTTTAATAAAACAGCATTTAAAACTTCACAATTTAGTCTGTTTGTGATTACTGGTACTTTATGCATAAATTATTTGCTGTTTCAAGAACTCGTCACTCAGTCCTCCAAAGATGATTCACCTCAACAGCAGCAGTACCTCAATTCTGGGCCAGGGCTGTTAAGGGCATGTGTCACCCTCATGAGGACTGCTGCCCACTGCAAGAACAATTGAACCCGCTTCCAGCTGACCCCAGAGCTTCCTGCCGCGAATGGATAATCCTGTCTTACCTTTAAGTAGGCCATGGTGAGGAGTGGCAATAAAGTAAACGGTACCAAATAGAGTAGGGCAGGCTGGGCTGCCCGGTGAATACGAGAAGCTACTGTTGCAGTTAATAGACCTGTAAAAGACAAAAGAAGTGACCACAGCTATCTTTCATTTGCATGTGGATGTTCTCATCGTTTCATCCACACATGGCTCCCTTCCCCAACATTTTAAGAGACAGGGTGTGGAGAAGTTCCTCATCTGTGCTCTGTTTTCCCTGAATTGAAGCAAACAAAGCGATGAAGAATTATCCTATTTTAATATTAGTCTGTGTGAGCAACTTAAACCTCAAAGACTAAGCAAAGAATAACTCAAAATGCAACGAAAGGTAAGGGGAGGAAGCTGACTGCAGCACACTCAACCACTACTGTTGAGACTGTCAGCCTGAGGCCCCCAGCCTGGGGAGAGTGGGGGGGCCAGGAGGAAGGGTTGTAGACACCAGGAATGATTTTCCTGGACACTTGCCAGAAGGGAATGTAGGGGGAAAGATGAGGTGGGGAAGAGGAAGGCATTGCTAGGAAATATTCTTTCCTTTTCATCGTCAGAACTGCAGGAGGTCAGGATATGTGCGCGCACACACACACACATCCTGACCTTAGGGGAAAATGTGTTTTATGTTAGGGAGGAGAGGGACAGCTACATCAAATTACAGTGCTCCAGTTGTGACTATTTACAATTTTCTGTGTGTACTAAAACGTCAGAGGACCATAAGCATTAACAGCAGAAAACAAAGATGCAGGAATTATGCTCTTACAATAGCATAATCCATCTGGAATCTCCCATATTTTTCCCATAACCCAGGTATGAGCTACACCACCTTTTGTGCTAGGAAAGCAAAGTGTAAAAAGTTGCTTACAAAAACACACTGATCATCCCTCCAATCCTCTAAAAATAAAATACAACAACAACAAAGTCTTAAACAGACGACTGGAGAAGGGATTTTCTCCATGGCCCATGCCAACAAAACCCAAAGAGAGGCAGATTAAAGAACAACGTAACCAAGTGTTCCCTCAGATCCTCTTTACACTTGATTTCATCATCTTTAAAACCTACTACAATAATCCCACTTCTGCTCACTAAGCAGCTACCAGTATTAATTACTCACCTACAAAATATCCAATAAGTGTGCAGTGAAAGTAAGAGACCTTCTGCATACGTCCGGAGATGTTCCCTGGGCCTGGGGCACCACAAGAATCGCTGTTGGCTTGCTTTTTGTAGTTATCATAACGCAGGACGAAGCAGAGCAGAAGACCTGGCATCACAATATCTCCGATGCCCAGCATAGAGAAGTGGCTGCCTGTGGAACTAGAAAGCAATGGAAATTGTTTCCATGCCCAACACACAGGGTGCCCAGCTCTGGACTCCTCCACTTTGGTTATGAGCTTTGTTTTGCACATTCCCTCTTTTTGCTGGCAGACGTTTACACTGCAGAAGCTGAATGCTCACTACTGAAGATTTTTCCCTCAGAGGTTTCACCAGCTCAGCTCAGACTTAAACAGACGTGTTCTGACAGTATGACACATTGCGCCAAACCAGGTTATTTCTGCCAGCAGTGTTTAAGCTGCTTTTGGTCTTAACGAAGAGATCCATCAAGTGGGTACATTAACCATCTCTCTTCTAAGTGTTGATGGGATGTATCAGCTGGCCATCAGTATCGGCTGATGGTGTGTTTCAGGGAGGTATCAGTCTGTTTGATTAACACTGATAGACTGCAACTTCATTCCCATTCACACAGATCACTTCTAATTCAAGGCAATAAGGTGATTTATAGATTTCTCAGATCTTTGGTCTCACTTGGAGGCAACACACAGATAACTACAGTCTCACCAGATTCCCAGCAAAGAGCCAACTGTTAAGTAGATTAAAATCGCCCAATATCTTAAATTCAAGATTTTTTTCATAAAAACAAAGCCAAATTAAATTCTCACAAAGCTGACAAAATGAACAATTTGGGTTTTTCAGACAATCACTGCTGACATCAACTCCCAACCTCCATAATTTCAGCACCCCGACATCTAAAGAAACAATAGAGCCAATATGCCAACAAAACCTACTGGTGAACTGATGCACTGGATCTTCCTGCCCAGTCAAGCCTACATGTATCTGGTTAGCAGTCTGAGACATGAAGGAACCCCCGCAGTGGAAAGACGTGGAATAATCTCTCCAGAAGAGCCAACCTTGCTTAGACTGATTTCTGTCTCCCTTCCCAATCACTTCCCATTATGTAGTAATCAAGACTATTCTGATGTTATAACAAACGCCAAGTCTTTTGCTTTTAAGCACTAGGTCATAAATCCTGTAACAGCCGAACTAACACATCATTTGGCAAGTGTATCCTGTTCCCAAGAGGCCACCTTTGAACCTAATTAGGATAATTTCTGCAAGATATGAGTCAGAAATGCAAACTGTCCGACTCCCACTGCTCATTAAATACCTTTTTATCGTGAAGAGGGAGTAACTAAACAGGGAACTAGGCTGACACTTTCCAACAGAACTAGAGCTAAGTACAGGGAAGGAATTTTTGTCATGTAAAAAACCTGCTGATTTACCTTGGAAATACAAGTTTACCAGGCAGCGACAGACGGGGAACGTCTCTACCCACATTTGGTCCCAGATGAAGCTTTCGAGATAGAACATCAAGGGGATTATCAGCTGGTTGCGTGGCCACTTTCACCATGACATTGCTGTTAAAGATGTAGGCAGAAAAAAAGACCTAGGGAGCAAGGAAATCATCAGGAATTACAAACTGTAGCTACAGAGCAACTCAAAGCTGTGTGTATTTTTGCTTTGCTTCTTCAAGAAAAGGACGGGCACTGTCTAAATTGTCCATGCACAGCTGTTGCATGTGTGATGACAAAAGGCAAAATACATTTTTAAAGAATCAGTTGAAGTTTTTCACACTATTAATCCTCACGAATAACTGGGATTATCTGATGGCCACGTATCTGTTCAGTCTACAAGCAGATAGTCTAAAGCTACAAAACACATTAACAGGATACTGAAAACATAAGGAAGGTTGGCAGCAGAGGAGAGGTAAGTGCAGTGCTCACTCAAACCAAATGATTCAACACTCATTTCAAACAGGGAAACTTGAGTGGCTGCCAGAGCTGTCAGCAACTAAGTGCTCAGTGTTATGTGAAGGTAAAACAAAATCCCTTCAGCATTACAAAATATATTCTGTCAGGTTTCTTGTAGAAGTGCGGCGAGATCTGATGCCAGCCTCACCAGTTATAAATTGCTTTGTGTTCCTGTTTTGTGGATTTCACTGCTAATCACAAGTTGGCCTGTGCATACGGTACAAGTGCGGATAAGGCTCGTGTTGACTTGGCAATGCTTGTTCTGACCTTTAGCCAGGCTGTCAAAATTTGAGGTCCAATTTCTTTTTTTAAATAACATGCCAAAGTTGAAATATTCTGATAGTGTTTCCGCTTTTGCCAACTCATTAGCAAGGAAATCGTTCTGTATCCCGCTGCAGACTTCAGCATCTCAGAATGGAGCAACGAAGCTGGATCTTCTGGCTTTGCCAGATTTCATCAACTTCACACTAGTACAATTCATGTAGAAATGACCCGAGGCCAATTACAAATGCAAAAACAGTTTTAGCAAAACCAAACAGAACACTTACCCAAAAGACATCATAAATTAGTAACCCAGAGAGTAGCAAGCAGGAAACCTTCAGGCTCGGCAGCCGAACAAAGGCTATCATTGCAACACACAGGCCCATAGCCAGAGCTACAAAATGCAAGCACAGAATTAGTTCATTAAAGACAGCAAAACAGAAAAACTGCAAAACACCACCTCTCCCCCCAAAACACAGGCCAAAGAAGCCTCTGTTTGCACCGGTGCGGCACCACATGCACTAAAATACTCTCCACTATTTCCAGATAGTGAAATTCTTAGCACGGTTAAGGAAAGTCAAAATACATTCAGTAGCCAACTGTGAACAGGCTCCCATGGCAGCAGAAATGCCTCTGGAAGCACAACTGCCCATTCCATTGAACTTCCACCACCCACCACAAAGAAATGTTTTCATGTTGTGTCCTAGAAACTCTCCCTGTAAAACACCCACTTCCCAGTTGAAAACTGAAGTGACAAAACAACTTTGAACTCTTTGTACCCCAAACATAAACCTCTACTTTTGCAGTGTTAGGAGGTTTTCAAGTAAATGCATAAAATAAATCAAATCCTTGACTGTTAACTCAGAAATAGGACAGCTACATGACACGTTAGAACACAAGAGGACAAAAACCCACTGAAACCAAGCTGCTGCTTGGGCAAGACTCTGTAAAACTGCCCAAACGGTAACTGTGAAATATTATCCTTCAGATATACAGGGATTTCTCAATAACAGACGTATGTAAAAGCCTACTTAACAGCACGAAAAAAATACGGGCAAGTCCTTTCCTAACCCCTCTCCCAAGCCTAAGTTTTCCGCCAGACCAACAAGCTGAATGACAAGCCTCAACTCAGATGTTAGTTCTGTTCCAAGTGGAATTTTGTCGGAGTAGGGAACTAAGATATCACACTACAGCAATAAATCCCAGCCTTCATGTTTTTGACCAACTGAAACCTTAGGGAAATGGATTCATTCCATCTATGCCCACCAGCACGACAACTCAACCAGGACAGAATTCCCAAGTTAACCTGTGTCACGCTGTAATTACGCAACCGTGAGATTACCTTATGCTTGCACTGAGTCTGAAAGATGTGGAGTTCTCGCTGCCAAGCACTAAGGAAACATTTCCATACAGATTCAAGGGAAAAAAGTAGCACTGAATGCCTGCCAGCACAGCTGTTTGCAGAGGCCAGGACTGGCACCCCAGCAAGGGCTTTGCCAAATCCACCTTATCTTTGGAGAATTGGCAAGCGTAGCACAACACTGTGTGTCACAGCTGCCAGTTTTCACCAAGTAATGGGATTACTCAGATAAAAAAGCACCCTAAACCCTGCTGCCCAGCTGTAACTAGCTATAAAATATAAGCAATTTATTAAGGTTTAAAGAATTTGACACAGCAGAACAGCAAAAAAAAAAATAGAACTGCATTTGGTAATTCACTATAGCCTTCAGTTACAGACTTCCTCTGGCAGAAGAACAAATACAAGGGAGCAGCCCGTCTTAACTCAGAGGTTTCTCTAAAGCCTATGTTAATAATTGTGCAAACAAGCACATATTTAGGAAAGGATTTCCAGGTTATAATTAACTAGAAGTGGAAATATTTTAACCAGTCTGAAGCTTCACCTATCATTCACACTCTATTTCTCTATCGCCAAAACGAACGCAGGCGCGCACACACACGGAATCACAGACCATTAGGGATTGGAAGGGACCTTGAAAGATCATCTAGTCCAATCCCCCTGCCAGAGTAGGGCCACCTAGACCAAATCGCACAGGAACATATCCAGGCGGGTTTTAAACGTCTCCAGAGAAGGACAAGACGCTGTCATCCAGCTAAGCAAGGGAGATGGAAAGAAGTCCTTCAGATGACAGTGAAATACACACATTAGTAATTAAGCAGTTTTGCAACTGCTTCAAGTAATATTTAAAAGAGCAGAAGGGAAGCAAGAATGCCCAAGAGCAAACGCAGTAATACAGGCCAAAGTGTAATCTAACCTCCAACTGCCTTCTTGAACTGAAAAACATTCTTTTTCCAATGAAAAAGCCCAGAAATCATGAGAAAAAGTCATCCATATCCAAGCTTATGGAAAGAGGTGATGAAGTGTACGGCAGATCTCCACTGAAACATGCTACAAATAATTTAAAGAAGAGAGAGGTAAAATAGCTAAGCTTCTGGACTGGAAGTGTTGGGCAATGGGCTAACAAAGCTGAGTGAGAAAGAACTGAAAGAGTTAGCCTTCAATTAACACAATAAAATAACTTTGTAGTCCCTGCAAGCACCCTCCTTAATGGAATAAGGATATTCTACAGATGAAGAATATCCTCGCGTATGTGATTAGGCTCTCTGGACGCAGCATATTTTTCAGCTTTACTGTATTACTGCACTTGGAGTGGATGAAACCACTGAGGTGCTGCTGTTTGGTTTACGAGGCATTATGCAAGATGGCAAGGCTTAAACTTCTCCCACAGGCCACCAGCTGACCTTTGAAAGAAAGAGGTGCTTAAATTCTGATCTAATCGTGTTCTTACAAAACTGTCTATAAAAAGTGTATTTTAAAGAGTGGGAATAAGAACACATGAAATGAAGCAGTCCCTGCCCAACTGCTGCAGCATTCAGGTTTGCAGCAGATCCCAGGCTACCAGTGACCGTTTGGTTCACTCTGTAGCTACAAGGCAGTCACTGGAATCACCTCTCACACCCCCACTGTATGTCTTCAGCTGTGTGCAGTACTGAGGAAAGCTTTTGAGCAGGTTTTACCACTGACCATTCTTGATGATTCTGTTAAACAATCTGCTCTCAGAAATAAGAGACCTACAAGGCCATTTCAAGACCTGTAAGCATACACTGTCACCTGCCAAAACAACCTGCTGGAGACAGTATCTGCTCATTCTATCCAGTAAACTGTTCCTGACTTTACAAACAGTTCAACCAACTACTATGCTGACCAGAGAATTGTAGTATCTGAGCAATGAAGATTGTCCTGATAGGAACCATCATACCTCAATTCCCCTCGTGTTTACTCAGCTCTACAACAGAAATACTCTTTTTTCATAAAGAGAGAATTAACCGCACAACAACAAACCATATACACCAAAAAAAAAAAAATCAAGGTGAAAGAAGAAATAGTTGCTCCACTTCTCCCTCCAGCCGCAAGCCCAGGCACTGTGTAGCACGTTCCCAACATCTGTTTCATTTTTTGCCAACAGCAAAACAGAAGATCATCCCCAGTCAGGCAGGGAGGAGGAGTTTGATCACAGCACAGCCAGCAGCTGGTGGGCGCTGGCTTAAACATCAGCAAGTGCTCCACTTGCATATATTACCAAGCAGTACTTATTGCCCACACTGCCCTCCAAACAGGATTAACTGGGGTCTTGAGTATTCAGTTACAGAGATGCAGCGGTTAAAGGCAGGGATGATCCTTCTTGCAGCAGAACAGTATGAGGAATAAAACCGCTGCCTGTTTTTCCCAACAAAAGCCACTACATGCTGTTCCCTGTTCAATGTCACCAACAAACAGTGATTTAATTGGATTCAAACCAACAACAGGAGGCTCGTTACCTATACAGCACAAGCTCCCTTAATATAAACTGCATCAAGTACTCCAAAGCTAGACAGTATCAACTCAATTCAGTAAATCATAACCACCAAGAGAAATAAAACCCAGAAACCACACTGCACCAGCAGTTCAGGACTCTGCAGATTAATTACCTCAAAGTCCACTATTTCAGACTGAAGTACTCACAAAAAGAGCTATTTTTAAGTAAATGCTTCTGTTGGTATCTCAGTGTAGACTGGTCTTTTCAGATTTTGTCAAAATCCACACTTCACACTCCATTTAGCTTTGTAGATACTGCAGATCCAAAAATATCACACAGTGTAACAGAAAATAAACTTATCTGCAATTCTACGTGCAGTCTCTGGGCACTTTTAACCATGGAATCGTCAAACAGCTTAGGCTGCAAGGGACCTCACAGATCATCCAGTTCCAATCCCAAGGTATTTAGAAGGCATTCCCTAACATGCAACAGGTGCAACTTTTAAAGGCAGCAAAAAACATGAATGAAACCTAATGCCTAATACACAATAAGTGTTCAAGGTGTCATGAAGTGCCAGTGCTAAAGACCCCCTGCTGCTGCTACATCACTTAGGATGAGCTGCAAGCTGATGGGATATGTATTTTCTATTGCAACAAACAATTTCAAGGGCAGGGGATGTTGTCCCAGCTATTTTTCCACAAGCAATCACAGCCTCACAGTGCCATTTCATGAGATGTCCTAAACCAATTTAGCTGCTTGACACTGCTGAAAAGCAGAGGTCCTGCTCCTGACTCCCTTTTCATCCCTTTGCTATCCTATCCATTCCATCCTCTCAGATCCCATCAAGCTGCCACTTACCTTTTGCCAAATTTAGCACATACCTGGCTGCACAATAATCCAATTCATCTCACTGCAGCAGCAGCAAAATAGTTCAGCAAAAAACCAGTACACTGCCATTCTAGCAAGCTGAATCAGTTTCCCATGTCATTAAATGAGCGTCAGAGCTAGCTAGCACAAGAGGTTTGGAAGGCAGGAGGGGAAGAGGAAAGCTCCTTTTTGGAACAGTAAGCTGTGAATTCAGTTCAACCAGAATGAGGGAAAAAAATTACAAAAAAATAAATCACACCTTCAAGCCAACTGAAGGCCTGCCAGCTTCACCCATCTCACCATCCTAACTGGCAAGCATCAAAGAGATCAAAGACAACCAGCTACTGTGAAGTGTCTCACAACAAATTATTTGATCATCTGAACCAATAAACAAGATGCACAGCAAAAATTAATGAGACTGCTAAGGTCAAGTTATGAATCATAAACAGCCACTGTCTCCACACATCTTTAACCAAACTGGCGATTCACCCTACACCACACAGGTGCAGAGTATCTTTCATGACCAGTCTGGCACTTCCTTGGAAGCTTTTACAAACCAGAAAAACAGGTGTCCCAAACACCACCCTGACATGTTCCTGACAGCAGCTGTTTTCAGGAGTCTGCCACACAATATTATGTCTCAGCAAGCTATTAACATTAGCAAATTTTGCTGAGCATCACCAGGTGACTGGGTGTGTCAGAACAGGCACGAACTAGTAGTAAAATCCCTTAATTCACATACTCACCATCCATAAGGAGCCAGTGGCCAGTTAGGACCCAGATAAGGACAAGCATCACAGACAGAGAAAATGAGAGCAACTCAGCAGCAGTGAAACGCCCACAGCAGCCAAAAGAAATCCTAGGAACAACATATAAACATTAGCTAGAAAACTTTTATGTTTCCATTTAGAGAAGAGAAAATAGAGGCTCTTGGAACAAGGCTCAACTGCTGATGAAAGATGCCAAGAACAACTGAAGGGAAGTTCCTTCTCCACAAATAGGTACCAAAGCGGCAACAAAATAAAACCTTTCCTCAGTCAAATGATGTGTGTAAAGCCTGAACTGCGGAGACGGAAAAAACCCTGTGAACCCTGGCACCTCTCCTGAAATTATTACCATGAAAGCTATTTCCTAGTACCAGATCAGATAGAGCTTTTTGTAACATGAACTCCAGTCACAAGGTGAAAGAAAAGTTTCAAAACATGGCATTAACAGCTGTAATTTCCACCAGTGTAACTAGTGTATCTGAAAGACAGAACTAAGATTCATAGGCAAACACTAACTTCCAGTACCAAATCCCAAACTCTGGAACCCTAGCCAAAATAAGGCCAACTTCTTAAAACCCGCTGTTGGGAAATCTAGTCTCCTGAAATGGTCTTGCCTTTCCCAGGCTGGCAAGTGTGCGTGACTTGCAGAAATTGCGCTTCCTAGTTTTCAAAGCGGAAACATGGTGTGACACACAAAAACTATGCAGGAACATCAGCCCTAAAGCCCTGAGGTTAATGCTGGTAACCAGAGACTCCACGAAAGAATTCTCATTAAAAGAAATAAATACAAGAAGAGAAGCAAACAATTTTGCAAGTCCTTACTTGTTTTGAGGTGAACAAGGCCGTGTTAAGTACTGGCACATCGGGAGCAGGAGGAAAGCAAAAGCTATTGTTGCAAGAACTAGAAAAAGAAAAGGTAATATTAGAACATCCAGACCTAATTTCTACATCACACAAACAAGCTTCCCCAAACTGAAAAAGCTCTTGCAACAACATCCTATTATCATATGCTGCAGTACTATTAAAGCAAGAGCAGCTACAGGCTCCGAGGTTTTCTGCAGAGCTTCTACTGTCAGTATGCTTTCGCGCTTCAGTCGAAATAAAAGGTCTCAAAGGAATGTAGCACCCCATCCCTAAACCCTAAGAAAAAGCTATTAATGATTACTTCAGCAAGTCTGCAAATGTTCTGTCAAAAAAACTGAACGAATTTATGAGAAACTGCTTGCGAGATTACTTTGACATTCTTCAACATATGACACAGCACAGTAAAGGGAGGGTTTCCACTTTTAAACTAAGGGGGTTTTTTCCCTTGCATGTCATTCAAAACCTTTTATTCATTACTGAACACAGTAACATGAAGTAAGTTATATCCAGTAGCTGGCAGCTTAAATTCTTTAAAACGCAAGTACTTTGAGTATTTGAAAGCAAGACAAAAAAAATACATAAATATCCAAATAGATCGTTTCCATAAACATTTTCTTTTTTAAGAAGCATTCCTACTCCACCCATGCGTTTGCAGAAATGTTTAGTAACTGCTGGTATTTATGATCAGTTTTCCTTTCAGTTTTTAATACCAGCATTGAATCTGTACCACTTAAAAGGCTGAAGAGTGAGGGCGTGGGACACTTTCATGTCAGCAAAACACGTGCAAAACTGCTGTAAGCAAGGACAGACTGAAAAGAACACTCAACATTTTCTGCACACTGCTAATCTAATCTTTGTGCTGTGCTCTACTCACCCCTCAAAAAATTGGGGAGGTTGTTGGTTTTTAAAAAGCCTTTTTTTCCTCTTCTTAAATGAAGATGATAGGAAGAAATCACACACAGATTAACACGACTAAAGAAAAGAAACTGGCTTGGTCAACCAACTTTCCACCCCTTCTGACAAAAAGATGATTTATTTTAAAAAAAAGTATTAACAAAATGAATAATTTTGAAAGTGTGTGTCAGCAAACAGCACCCTGGAAACTCACAGTTATATCTGTACTTCAGAGAGGACTAAAACAGCTGAATGGGTGGGGAAAGCATGAAGAATGTGGCAACTCTGTTGAGCTATGAACCTTTTAGAGGTCTTTGGCAAAGAACACGGCACAGCAAAACCCATGCCCTTCCTGCCCCAAGTCCTGCAAGCCTCATTGCCTGCCCCATTCCCTATTCCCCTTCCGCCATGACAGGACAAGCCACTTCCCCATCCCAAAATGACCCTCTTTGCCCTTGGAATCTCTCTCCCCTATTCCTTCCCTCCACCTCTTCCCAGCAGAGAAGCCTGTGCCTCCTGTTCTGGAATTCCCAGCTGCTGCCATCGCAAAGCTGGGCTCATTTAGACAGGGTAAGAATTTAAATGTAATCACCTAATGCACAGTGCCCACAAGTACCCCTCTCAGATTGTTCCTGACCGTTCAGGCTTCCACTCATGTTTTTTTTCCTCTAGTCTCAATACCTGTTATTCAATTGGCAATCCCTTGGCCTAACTCCTGTCTGCAGGCACCATACCAGCTCTCCATCTCTGCCTTCTGCTTAACAGCTGGTCCTGGCCTTGGGCTGTGTGTTCTATCTACCTTTGCTCCTGACTCTTCCCTGAAAGGCAAATCTTTGCAGAAGAAAGATTTAACAGGGGATTCAGAAACCAGACATCAGCTATAATTTGCAAGTCGTCCCTCCCCCCAACATCAGCCTCAAAAACCTACAAAAGGAGGATGTAAAATAGCACTACTGGAGCGTCAGGGTATAGAGGCACCAGGTCCCACTGCTCCTGCTGGATCCACCCTCCTCCCCTATAGTCTCTAACAAAACTTTGCATTTTAGAGGTTCTGAGGCTAAAGCTCCCTCGTGCCTCATGTCACCCTCTGATGTAAGATCAAGGAAAAGCACACAAGTATAAAACCAGGTTCAAGCATAGATACCCAAGTGCACTGATCCAAACAGACTAAATCCTCTTAAACTTGCAAGAAGCCCCAGCTGACACAATATGGTCTAAGGACACATGGCCAATCTTCCAAATACAGTTATAAATGTCAGGGACATTCTGGAAACTAATGGACCAATCAGCTTGACAAATTAGAAGTTGTCTTTTGTCAGAAATCTTGTGTTGTAGTATCTTTCACACATGTGTGGATATACAGCCCCCTAGTATCTAGCACATAACAGAATTTATCTGAAATAATAACTTATCTTTTAATAGAAAAGAACCTATGTGGCAACTGTCTAAAATATTGAACAGACTTCTACAGAACTGTGCCTCCAGCATTAGGGACAGGGTCTCATGACTCAGATCAAGAGAAGAGATTTCGGTTTTGTTCATTAGCATCACTTCTGTTTTAGAAGCTAGAGAGGCTGCACAGCTCAGGAAGTTAAAAGCCTGCACTGCATAGACATGAAGCAGGAGAAGATGAGAGGTATATACATAGGGGTTTAAAAATCTTCAGACTCAATACATGGATTGAGGAGTAAAATTCTTTTAAAGCTGCTGCATACTTGGAGCAGTATGAAGAATTCTGCTACCTTAAACAGTAGCTGTTCTCGTTGAAAAACTGCAAAAAGATCAAAAGGCCAGAATTTTCAAAAAAAAAAAATCAAAGCTCTGGTATTTACTTAAATGACAAAATGTAAATATCAATAAACAGGATCAGAAGGCTTGCAATTTGTTTGTCGAGCACAGTTTCATCTTTTTTTTGTTCTAAATTCAAGCAGTGCAAAAGTTAACACTCAAAATGCTACTCAGACCAGGAGCAGCCTTGAAACAAAGAAAAACTGCATAAAAGCAAACCCTCAAATTAAACTAGGATAAGAGGTCTCTGGATAGGATTGCCACAGTTATGCTGTGATCATATAAAGTACATGAGCTATGAAATATTACATACAATTTTCAGCAGTGATTTAGAAACAAGTGAATTTAAAGTAAACTACTACAACAAGCACCTTTCAAAACTAGCAATTTACAGTTCAGTAGGTTTCACAAATCTCCAAGTGCAAAATATGTCTCAAATAATACTTGTCACTTTATTAATAGCTACACAGACATGAAAACACAACTGGGAAACTGTGACATGTATTGTAATTCTTATCAATGATATTTCATTACACCAATGCTTTCTGCTCAATTCCAATTCTTGTAAAGAGAAGAAAACTTAGTCACCTGCTGTGCATATTGTAAAGACAACTTGAACTGAATCAAAGAAGAAGAACATAACTAGGAGAGACACTGATGCTCCAATCGGCAGGAACAAGGCCTGGGTAGAATCAATGGTTTGAATACCTGTAGAAGAAAGCAACATTTAACTTGGACTGTTTCTCAGCACACACACCCCGACAGCCTGTCCTCCCCATCACGACCAAAGACTCAGACAATCTACTCCATTTTCATGCTGGTGCAACAGACATTTACTCTGGGATCCTCATGCACTCCCATAACGAAGCCCAGCAGTTTGCACAACACTGCACTGGCTGAACTGCACGGTCACAGTGCCTGGGTGTGCACAGCACCGGATAGGTCTGCTTTGTCAGAATCCAAGAACTGAAAGTTGGAAGAAGTATGAACTTTTCCCTTTGTGCCACGGGTCGAATGAATAACGAGTTACAAAAGGTCACATTATTTTGGAATTAGCAATCATACAGCAACACTGTATTTGCTTCACTTAGTACACTGAGCAACGTTAAGGCCTTGAATGGAGCATACCAAACTTCTACTGAACCTCTCTGCAGGAGGTAAAGAGCCTGACCAGAAGGAGAGCTGCAGACAGTGTCTGCAGGCTGACCCAGGTCCTGTAAAGGGTGCCACAGCTTCAAATTCCACTTGGGTGAAGGCCACCCTGCACAACTGCATCACTGATTGAAATCACCAGATAAGATCACGCTTAACAATAGGGAGCAGTTTTCAAAAACCACCCAGGTCATTTACCCATTTATGGAACTACCAGCTCAGTTCAGTGTGCACTACAATCGCCTTCTGTGTGAAAAATCAAATAAAAAGTCAGGCTCACGCTTGATAGCTGGAAGCGGTTTTAAACAGTACAGAGATACTGAAGTAACTTATTCTGATGACTTCCACCACCTCAACCATGCAGTGAGACCACTAGTAATATTAACAGGATATTAGTACTTTTTCTATATCTTTATAATGAGTTTTTAGAATTACTAACAGAATTGACAGTAGCCCATCTATCCCCACAAATTCTAATAGGTAGTGACCCAATTAAAAATGCAATATACACTTGTAGAGCAGTAAAATAAGTTAACATCTGAAGCAGTCACTCAATACCAAGTATCCAAAACATCTCTCTAACGAAGAATTAATACAAGAGTCAGGCCTAGATGAGATTGCAAACCAGTTAAACATCACTGTGTTACACCAAAATAATGAGATACTGCTGTATGAAGCAGGGTTTTACCACTCTCAGGATTTTAAGTCTAAGCTTTTAGGTTATCAAGCAGAATATATGCATGAGTAAATACATAGAGACCTACACACACAAGCTTATGTGTGTGCAAAAATGTGCTATGTTATTGCGTGTAACAGTGGCAAGTTGTCTAAACCATGGTTCCCCACACAACTCTGTTACCAACGTACTTGAGTATGTTGAAAAAGCTAAATAATTCACGTGAAAAACACTCACTCCAATTTAGTATCTGTTGTCATAAAAGCTGAACAACAAGCATGGAAGCCAGGACAACTGCACTGTATGGTCATCTATTAGCTCAGGTCATGGATTCATTATTATTAAACATAAGAATGAATTTTAAAAATAAAAAGCAGATTGTTGTCAGTCACTTGATATTTCTATGTTACTGAGGACTGGTACAAAAAAGCACAATACAGACAGCCCAGTGATGACAGTGCAAAGACACAGAAATTCCTGTGTCCTAATCTGTGACTCTGCTCTAGTTCCTCCTGCTCTGAGAAAGACCGTTTTATTCACATGGCCTTCGACTTCCCAAGGGAAAAACAGAACAAAACACAAAACCCCAGAAATGACATACTGCAAACCACTTTGGCATACGGGAATTAGTGCCTGCAGTGTTAAATGTCAAAGTTCTTGATTTCATTCCTGATCATTTTGACAGCTAATCCCCTTAATGTGCTTACTCTCCAGCCCCAGACTGTCTTCTCTTACTTCGCAGATGCCAAAAGCCTCAACTGTTCATTGCTGAATCACCAAGCACAGCAAGATCTTTGCTCAGTGTTGTCAACAGAAGCAGAGATCCAACAACTATGTAAATTCTAAGAGTTTGTATTGAAGAATTAAGGGCAAAAAAAGCAAAAGACACAGGCAACAGTATACGTTGTTTAATTTATAATTTTAAAACTCTATTTCTTACATTAAGCATCTTTAGTGTTCAGGGTTTCATGCACAGGGCTGCTCACATAACCCACTCCCGTTTCAAAACTAGCAAATACTCAGAATATGGCCATAAAAATCACTGCAAGTTAAACTCAAGTGCAGATTTATAACACACTGTGCACCACACACTGCACTCTAACTGTTCATGCTCTTATTTTTACCTGCAAAAAGCAGTGCATCTCACATGGTCAAGCTGCCTGGAATTTATTTACAGATTATAGAGGGAGCAATGACCATGTAGGAGCTGACAAGTTAATCCCCACTCTGAATACACTGTGTGTACAGGCATATTTTGTTGCCCGTTATAAATGAGTTGCCCAAAGCCATGTGAACTCTATACTTCAATATCTCTATTGATAAAGCTAAATCATCCATATAGACTTGTGAGCATACCATGAGATACCTCATTGCGTACAGACTGGCTCATACGTCATGAACTCCAACAAAACCAAATTATATTCCCTCCTTACAACTGTCTGGTGTTGTTCTTTTCAAAGTCAAGCTGCTTGAGTTTCCAGTAAAACCTGACAAATTGTGAGGCAAGTAATTTTTATGCATTATGGTAACGTTCTGTTGATGCTACTGATAGCGGTATCACTGCACAGCAAAACTGTTCCGTTCTACCAGGGCGATCTACAGCGCACGTAGCTGAAATACATGCATAGATGGAGCAAATGAAGATGCAGCTCACTGAAGCAACATAAGGAAGAGGAGTAAAGCTAACCCTTACTGTTATTGGTGCTGTTTCCATTAAAAGACCCAGCTGTGCTGCTATTGTCTTTCTCTTTGTCTTGATTCTCAAAGTCCATGTTAAGTGACCTGCAAGAAACAAAAACACTTAAGAGACAGTTTTCAAACTCCTATTAAGACTCATCAGCCAAGGTCTCATTATCATCCTACCTGTGTATCCTCTCCCTGGAAAACACCTTAAAAAAAAAAATCCCACCATAAACACCAGAATTTTTTACTAAAATGCTCAGTTACAGACTAGGCACCAAATCACACAGGTTCTAACACTGAGATCAGTCACCACAGTGCCTGAACTGGCATGTGTTACCAGCAAACCACAAAAAAGATATCTATCTGCATTACAGGAAAGTGTAGGACACCATGAAAATGCAAAACATTTCAATTCTCTGACCCTTTCTGTTCAAATTTAACTATTAGGTTTCATTTTGAAACCAGTATTACTTCCTTCCTCTAATTCTGGTTCTGAATGATGACCAAAACCACCTTCTAAGTGTCTACTGAATGTAAGGTCTTACTTCATTAATAAAGTGTCAGCCAAGCCTAGGAACTAACCAGACAAGTACTTTATATCCACACAGCACAGCTGACCAGAGGAAACCCTGAATAAGCAGTACAAAAGGACACAATTAAATCAACCTACAGGAGCTGGAAACATTTCCCTGTTACTCAGATCACCTACCACTGAATCATCTTTCCTTAAGTGCCTGTATCAAAATGAAAAGTTACAAAATAAGAGAGTACTCTACCTAATTCACCACAGTCCTTTGCTTTCATGCAACTTCTAAATTATAATCTAACAAATTTTGGCACAGCTTCCTGAAATGGGAATTTCACTTAATGTCTGTTTTGTCCAGCAATCGTTTCTTTTGTTATATTCTATGTAGATGTTAATAAAACCACTAACAAGCAAATTTACCGTGATAGTTTCTGATTCTGATACATGCATGTTATCAATCTTTACCTGCATATTTATTTATTCAAATAAGCCGGAAACTCTGTACAGCTCCCATGTGAACTCTGCAGCAGCACCTATCCAAGTAATGCAACAAAACCTTCAGGTCAGCAGGTGTTAAACTCCTTTTCACATTTAGCTGTGAGTAATGGTGCTATGCAAAGTGAACAAGTTACTACCAGTTCACCAAATAATTAATAGATGCACCACAATCTTCTGTAATCTTAGTAGTGGTCAATGGGACAGAGTCTAGTTAGAGGCCTGCATCTAGTGGAGTGCCCCAAGGGTTGGTACTGGGACCAGTACTATTCAATCTATTCATTAATGACTTGGATGAGGGATTAGAGTGCACTGTCAGCAAGT